>JABWIB010000712.1:42641-62998 GCA_016617825.1 Platyplectrum ornatum | reverse complement strand
CCCCGGATGCTAGTAGGGAGTAGCGCTTATCCCCGGATGCTAGTAGGGAGTAGCGCTTATCCCCGGATGCTAGTAGGGAGTAGCGCTTATCCTTGGATGCTAGTAGGGAGTAGCGCTTATCCTTGGATGCTAGTAGGAAGTAGCGCTTATCCTTGGATGTTAGTAGAGAGTAGCGCTTATCCCCGGATGATAGCAGAGAGTGGCGCTAACCCCCGGATGATAGTAGAGAGTGGCGCTCATCCCAGGATGTTAGTAGGGAGTGGCGCTCATCCCTGGATGTTAGTAGGGATAGTGCTCATCCCTAGATGTTAGTAGGGAGTAAGATATGCAGTACAGGTAATAAGAAGATGACTTGAGGGAGTCTGGAAACATAAGTTTATTTATAAGATAGATAAAGCAGCTGAAGGCAGAGCAGCTCAGTCATCCTGGGACGTGCAGCTTTCACAATGTGACAGCCAGGCTCATGATGTCGGATGGAAGCGCTTTAATGTCATGGGGATAGTAAGGGAGGGGCGGTGGATGTCTCTCGGGTGGGTCAGACAAGATGACAGTGCGTTCTCATTGCCAGATAACACCACACCATGCAGGCCCCTGGATCCTTACCACCCAGTCCCTATCCCCGCTTCTGCAGCCCCCTGGTACCTGTATGTCCCAACCCGCAGACTCCAGAAAGAAAGAAGCTCGCTCCTCCTCAACGCCGGTCACTAACACAAACTCCCGCACCGCTTCCTCCTGCCTTGCCGCCATCTTTCTGTGTAGCGCGATTCCCTTCCCCCGGAAACTGACACCGGCACCAGCGTTCCCTGGCGGGCGCCTCTTTGTCACCGTCACACACATTTCCTCCGAAATTCCGCTCCTACACCCCACAGCACTGCTATATGCTCCTTCCTCATCATTATAATAAGCCCCTGGACGTGTATATTGTATTTCCACACCGTATTATTATGTGTTTATCGTGGTCTGAAGTAGCTAACAATAATAAAGTGCACAATGAGAGGAAGCATTTCATCCATGATCCTGCAGGGATATACAAATATTTCACTGCACAATGGACATGGACAATATTTTGCATTTTAAGTTTAACTGTTAGTAACTATACACTATCATGCATATATACTTAAGCTGAGCGTTCACTAGAACGATATCAAGTGTACATCGCTACCGATAAACGGCATTTTCCCATTGGAAACCGCACCATACACTAGAACAATATCATTCTAGTAAATGTGCCCAGCTGCTCCCCCTTTCCCTGGTGCTTGCTGAAGCCTATAGCGGGTAGCCTGGTACATACCCAGGCTCCGGTACAGACTTCAGAGACAGGAGAGGAAGGTCTTGAATTAATGCAGGCTTCCCGTCTGAACGGCTGGGTTCAGTATAAATGTTTTATTTTATTTGCTTTTTTTAACTACTTTAACCAGGAACTTTAATCCGGAATTTGAATTGATAACGATATTGTGCCCCGGTGTATAAAAGACATTTATCACTTTTTTTTATTTTGAAATCATGGATTTTGGCTTAAAATCGTCTTGTGAATGGCCACTTTATTCTTATACAGCATCTCTTCCCTACCCATTCTGTATGGAGATGCGGACACTGAGTGGCACATGAATGTGAGACATCCACCCTCCTGCACAGCAGCACAACAATGCCAAGCACTAAGGGGCCGATTCAATCCCCTTCGTGAGAATTTTTTCTGCCTTACGCTGTTTGCGTAAGGCAGGAAAACTCGCGTTTTTTTCGTTCGCACCTCATAGAGGTGCGTACAAAAAGACGCAAGGTTTCAGTCCCCTAATAGACAGGAAAAAGCACACTTCGCGTTTTTTCCCGTCTTCGCTAGGGATTGAATCGGCTCCTTAGTGTGATAAAGTAGTATACAGTTTGACGAAGTGTAATGAATGGGCGGACATGTAATAAATGGTCCACATGCCACTTCACACAACCCTGGTCATACCCACTGCAATGGGCCCTCAATAATGTTCAGCCTGAGGCCCATGTGGTCTTTAATCCGGCCCTGGTTACAGTTAAATGTATTTATATTCTAATAAATCAATTGAATAAATACAATCAACATAGATCAAAATATTAATTTAACGGTTTCATATATTACAATGAAGGAAATTCATTTGCTGCAAAACATGATAAAATTATACTTATTAGAGCAATTTAAAGATTGGTGACACTTTGAATTAGCAAGTAAACTATGTGAAGCAAGTTAACTGTGTTAATGTGCTTCACTTATACAGGCCCAAGAAAGTGAATAGAGCAAGTGAACTGTATGAAGCAAGTTAACTGTGTACTTGCTTAAGTTATACAGGAGCAAGTGAGCTGTGTACTACAATACAAGGGGATATAGAAGCGGCCACTTGTGTGAACTAATGTGTACTACGATACAAGCAGTTTCAGAAGGTAGGTGTATACGGAAGCCGGTATTGGCCACATGACTTAGGTAAGTTTTGCATATTACCGTAGCAAACAAAAATTTGTTACAGTAATGTGCGAAATTAAGTCAGTTTTTGCACTTTACCTAAAACATTAACGGCATTGGTTTTATTAATGTGCATATTACCTAGGTAAAGTGCAGAAACGACGCACATTACCGTAACTAATCAGTTAATGTGCACACCTATTTTTCTATTGACCTATTGGCCAGTAAAACACTAGAGAGGCATTTTCCATAGTGGTGGGTGAGTTAATGGGAGTTAACCAGAATAGGGCCTTTGTATGATTATTTATTAAAATTATGTACAAAGAAGGCTATGGGGGGGAATTTATTAAAGGTCGATTTGTTCGAAATTAACAAAGGGAATTGACCTATAGAATGTAAGCTTGCGAGCAGGGCCCTCTTCCCCACCCATTCTGTCTGTCACCACCCAGTCATGTCTTATTGATTGTTAAATTGTAAAGCGATACGTAATCTGATGGCGCTATATAAAAACCTGTTAATAATAATAATAATAATAATTTGCTTGTCGAACTGCCCATTTTGCTATTTACTACCTATCGATTTGGTCTGAAATCACTTGTGTGGCTGTTTATTCCAACCTACACCTGGATTTGTGACAGTAAGAACACCAAGAATTTTTATAGCTTGCTTTGAGTAACACTATTTCTCCAAGTCTAATGCATGTTACATTAGGGGGTATATTTACTAAGCAGGGAGATTGCAGTGAAAATCGAATTTGGGGATGTTGCCCATGGCAACCAATCAGATTTGAGCTCTCAGTTTCATTTTACACTCTGGAGAATGTGAACTCAAATCTGATTGGTTGCCATGGGCAACTTCCCCAAATTCGATTTTCACTGCAATCTCCCTGCTTAGTAAATATACCCCTAGGTGTATCAAATGGAGTTCTTATATGCTCCTGTGTTTTATCAACTTTGCCATTAAAGGCTATAATTCTGAAAAGATCACAGATCATCATATGGTAAATCATGAATACCAGGGTTATACTGGATCTTTTACTTATGCCAGAACACACCATCAGTACATTTAAGTGGCTTCTGGCAAAACCTTGCATTGAATGTATTTAAAAACAGTGACCTGTGCCCAAGAGAAATCTGTATTGGCACTCCCAATGGTCCTTTGTCAAAGGGATATTTCCAATTTAATATTTTGGGGCTATTTTAATTCTGTGGCAAACCATGGTGTGGATAGGTAACTGACTCCTGCTCAGAATTGTTCTCCTTAACTTACTCATGTGTCCCGTATGGGGTGGCTCTTGGATTGCTTGAGCCTTGGCAACTTCCCAATCCTGCACATAGAACCGCTTCTGAGCTCTATGATGCTTATTTGCAGAGCCAACTGATTATTCGGTGAGGGATAACCACGGGGTCTGCCAGCCTTTTCAGAGTTTCTTGACTTGTCATGCTAAGCAGCAAGTTGCTTTTATGCACAACAAATTTTATCGCAGTCTGACCGTTCTCTCATGTATAAGCTGCTTGAGGGGGCCTATCTTCCCTCCCCTTTCTTAGTACCAAATTGACCCTTTAGATGATTACATTTCTATTGACGAAATTACCAAAGCGATTTGAATCATCAAACTACCATAAGCCCCTGGCCCTGACTAACTCACCTATGAATACTATTGCCTCCTGAAGGACGCGTTGCTGTCTTCCTTGCTGGAGCAGACACATCCATAGAGACTGTCCTGTCTGACCAGCTTTTAATAAGGCCCTAACAACATTGTTCCCTAAACCAGATAAGGACCCTAAATTACCTGCATCCTATCAGCCAATCACACTCCACAACTTATGCTGGGTACACATCAGAAAGATCATCTTTCCAATCAACAGATAAATGACCCTCACAGCAGAAATCTGTTACATGTGTACTCAACAAAATGCATGTTATGTGAATACACACTGGACTCATTTCTGCTGTGAGGGTCATTTATCTGTTGATTGGAAAGATGATCTTTCTGATGTGTACCCAGCATTAGACTTCTTACTAAGATTATGGCTACTCCCCTCCCATCCTTCATTTCCTGGGTTCTCACTGGACATTAGTTGGGCTTTGCGATTTGCTGGCACTCATAGGTATAGGCTGCTGAGTCTTGACACCCCGTGGATTAGCTGTCGTCTTCCTCCTCCCAATTCTCGGTGGGAAGGTGAACTATAGGAGAGCCTCAGGAGTACCAGCCATCATCGTCCTTGACCGACGTTTTCGTCTGTGCCTCTCTCTCAGCGAACCTAGCCAGCCACTTAGCTCGGTGGTGAGCTGCGCACGCTCTTTCCTTCTTCCTGTTGGCATCCCTGGGTGGTTTTCCCCATACATTGCCCCAACACGACAACTCTTCAGTCGGTGGCTCCAACCAGCCGTTGTCATCGAAGGGTGGTTGACTCTCAACAGGTTCCTCAGCTAGGGACACAGGGCTATACGGGCGTACAGTTTGTACCGGCCGTCCTGTGGGCAGCGCCTTCCTTGGTCCCTCGCTGTGGTCGGTCGATTCCGCCTGGTCGCAGAGTAACACCACTTTTTGTTAGGGTTTGACCAACATCCATGGTGTTAACACTCTGCTGCTCAGCCTCCAACAAGTTGTCATCACTCTCTCAAACGCCAACACACCCATCTCTAGGACTAGGCCTGTGGAACACACGTGACATACAGAGAGACAGGCGCCAGATCTTGCACCTGTTGGGTAGTTAGCCGATAGTAGACACTTAATAACATTACCACCTCTCCTTCACCCCAATACATTGTAACAAANTCAGAGTCAGACATCCCATCTAGCAGAGTTAACCCCTTGGGATGCCGGGGTATCACACTTGCATGTGGGGTCAGTCTCTTCAGGCTATGAGGCACAGGCCGGTCCACAACTCTTGTGGGGAGAGCAAGAGGCAAGCTCCTCACTAATTTACATACACACCTGTCTTCTAAGCTGTGCAAGAACAAAAAAAGATATTTGGTAAGGGATTTTAAGTACATTCAATGTCTTGTTTTCCTGCTGAACTCCAATGAGGGGCAAGAATTACCCAGTACGGTAATTAGTGCTGGAAAGGAAAGAAAAGTCTGTAAATTCAGGTACATAAATAGAAAATAGAATCATGAATGTGTGATTGTACTGTCATCTATTACTTTTGGGAGAGTGAAGCTTTAAAAAGCTTTAGTGTGACGCAAATAGATTGTGTGGTAACCCATTAAAGCAGGCAGTGCAAGCAACATTCAATGCTCAAAATGCTCCAGAGATGCTTGTACTGACCTTGGACTTCTATTACAACCAACAATAGCACTCACTGGCCACACACTAAAGAAAAATGGAAAAGGGTAATTGAATTTATTTATTCTATAATCTCAGCAGCATTGGGTGACAAAAATATTGAAGGTCTTCTTCATTTATCAGACCTTCTGAAACATGATTTTCTCTTATCTTTTTAACTTTATTCAAATACACAAATACAGCTTAGAGGACCAAGCTCAGGTGTGCGGGAGCTTCCCTGTCACTCCCCTCTTGTGTGGAGAGACAGTAAGCGCTGCTTTATCCCTACCTTAAGTGCCAATCAGTGGTGACTGCTCAATATATTCCCCAAACTCCTCCCAATTGGCTTCATTTAAATCCTGGACCAGTCAAGCGTGCAGAATTTCAAGTACAAGAGTGAAATCCTCCAGGTGCGCAGTCAACAACATTGGTAAATACGAACAAGAGAGTGTGGCTACAAGTGTACCACTGTGTTAAAATGTTTACCAAGAAAATAAAAAATATGTCTCAAGAGTTTCCGTAACACTTATTCAATTCAGATGTAGGTATACCCATAGGAAAATGAAAAAACAAAATATAGTGAAGCCTGTTCAGCCAAAATAATGGAACCTTTCAGATCCTCACATTTAAAGTGTCTTATTTGTTTGCATTGAAAAAAAGTCTTTTTTTTCCCTTCACTGGTTGTAGGATCTCTGGTCTGCTGCAATCCAGTTTCTCAGTAGTTCCCTTGGCCAGAAACAAAGTCATTTAGTGCAGAGGGTTAGACACTCTTTATCTCTCACTTGTGGTTAATCAGACTTACATAGACATGTCCTTACTTAGAGCATGTATCTTGTGGTGTCCTCAGTGGATCACTTCCTTCCTCATCACTGATATCCAAAAACCCCTCTGTATATTCTCCGGTTCCTCAGCGCGAAAAAAATGTACTGCTCTTAATGTATATAAAATGTATTATAAATATTATGAAAATTAGAAAAACAAAATCATGGGGAATAGTACAGCAAAAACAAAAACAACTGTTTGCCTAAAAAATAGCCTAGATCATAAAGGGCCCAAAGAGGCTAATAACTGTGGTAAAATAAGAAATGCTGACCTCCCACCACACTACCAACGCGTTTCGATACGAGTTATTCCTGAGATCGGTTTGGATATCAGTGGAGGAAGGAAGTGATCCATTGAGGGCACCATTGGATACATGCACTTAGTAAGGACATGTCTATGTGAGTTTGATTAACCACAAGTGTGGGATAAAGAGTGTCTAACTCTATGTACTAAATCACTTTGCTTGTGGCCGAGGGAACTGCTGAGAAACAGGATTTCGGCAGAACAGAGATGCTACAACCAGTGAAAGGCAAAGAAAGACCCTTTCTGGATGAAAAAATAAAAGACAAATTAAATGTCAGTATAATCTGACACATTCCATTGTTATGGCTAAACAGGCTTCACTATATTTAGTTTTTCCATTATCCTCTGCGGATACCTTCATCTGTGTAAGAAGAAATACTCTGAATACAATGAATGAAGAATTGAAGAAGTTTTACAGACATTTTTTTTCTTGGTAAGCATTTTAACACAGTGGTTTACTTCTAGCCAACACTATGTTTTCATAGTTAGCATATTGTTCATATTTACCAGCATACCTGGAGGTTTCCACTCATCGTTTGTTGAATTCATTTTATATTTAGGGGCAAATAGGTGGTTGCCCCGAGTGATTACTAGGTTGCAGCAATCTTAAGCCTCCTGACCTTCTAGCTTTATTGTTTTTTAGAGACAGTCAGGATCCAGGTCAGTATATAAAAAATGAATATTGAAAAGATTTATGGTCATTTAAAAATGATATAACCATATAAAGGTTTTGTTGATAGTGCAGCACATAACACTTGGTGTATTGTTGGTTGCAAATGTGTTAATAGACAGCCTTGTTTAGAAACCAAAAGATAGGTCTCAGCATAAAATTGTGGGCCTGTGCTTTCCTTTAGTGATCGCATTGTCTAGAGCTGCAGTTCTCAACAATAGGAAAGTTTTAGATGATGTGTCCCTGGTTTGTAGGCCTGAGGTATTTGCTAACAATGCCATTTTCAAAGACATTTGCACTAAGCACTGTTGATCAATCAGGCGCTTTCATTGTTGTCTGGTTGGATAAAAGTTTCCCTATTGCCAACACCTGTCTCTATCATTCTTACTTAGTAAGAATAATGCAGTTAGTCTTAGGGGGAAATATACTAAAGGGCAACTTAATGAAATCGCCTGGTAAAAGGGATTTAGTGGTCAGTTTTGTGTTTTTGGCATTTACAAAGGGTCGATTTTGTGTAAAACCGCTTGTATGCTTGTCAATTTGGAATGGGGATATTGAAATCGCCTCGTTGATTTTGTCAATGTTGAGCATACAGTCGCGTTTGCACTTCCTCATAAATTCTTGGGTACAGGGTTCTTTGGACCTAGTAATCATTCCACCCCACGTTTGTGGACCACATCGTAACCCTCGTGATGACTGTGTGTGGGTTAACATAAGTATGCATCTGGGGGTTACATTACCTGAGGTTGCATCAGGTGCTGATGTTGATAAGTGGAAACACTGCTGGTACTGGTTCAGCATTTGTTATCGAAAGGCATGAATTCCCTCTCTGACTTCACACATTCCTGTGCGCAGGTTATTATTTAGCTGATTGATAGCAACGCCCAACTGTTCTAAGGCTGCACACATTCTGTTTCCCAAGATTGAGATCTGGGTGCCCTGGTTGTAATATGTGGTTTGTGTGCCTATTGTTGTCACGCTGGCTCCGCAGGATTTGTTGCTGCAAGTGGTGCAAGTTCAGGATCACCTCGTCAGTTGTTCTTGTCGCTTATCTTCTGGGTTGTGGCTGAGCTTGTGGTGGGTCAGGCGTACTTCGGCTGGAGCCTGGTGCAGCTTCTGCTCCTGTTGTTGTACATGCAGTACTGCCATTTCTGGATATGGAATAAGAGTCAGCGTAATAATCTGATCTGCAAAAATAACATAAAAACTGTAATTAAATATAAACCTTACATTCATTGTACAACCACAACATTTCTTTATAATAGGTGACTGTTACATGCACCGATAATGCACAACTTAACATGGGTTTTTATTGTTTAAGAAAGCAAAAATTATCACATTTTGTAATGGTTATTACCTGGGTCTTCACTTTGATGCTGACTCATTATAACTGTTGTCTGTACATGCTTGACAGGACAAATGGTGGTGGAGGATGGCGGCACAGAAAGACTGTACAAATCAAATGAAGTCCCTTTGAAACAAAAAGGTCAGTATTATTATATAATTATGTTAATTTATTATGTGCATAAACTGGTAGCCAGGTTACACGTGAGTGTCTCAGCTTTGTATAACACAGTCAAGGACGGATACCCGGCAATGGCCATGCTGTTCTTGCATGATTAGAAAACAGTAAGTTGGATGTATTGCAATCCCTATGATTGGACTCTCTTTTTTCAATAAGTTCCATTGTGGGAGACATGTGGAATGATAACCGTCAGTGAATATTTAAACACACACATATGCATAAACATCTATCCTGGAAACCGGTCTTTGGGAAATTATTATAGTGCACCCTGTTCATGTTTTAAATGTATTTACATGTATATATATCTTTTGATATTTTATAGAATTAAAATATTTTTAACTTTTTACTTTTTTGCATAGCTTTTTTTGTTTATTAGCGCTCCTGCTTCTGAAACAAAGTTTTGGTGGTTTAGACCTTCCATATCTTTGNTTCGATTTGGTTGTATATTTGCTTTTTCTGTGGGAGTGACAAAACCCACATGCACTGAGCTGCTTATTGCTAATACTCTCTTTTCCTGTTTGACTGTTGTTGTGGTATGGTTAAACAGCATTTTTTTTTTTTAAAAAGGGACATAACTCATATTACATTTCAAACTTTTTAGTGCAATGCATATAATGAGGGGATGCAGGTCAAAATTGCAAAGGCATTTTAGAACTCAACTGTTTATTGCGCATGTATAGGAAGTAACTTTTTTTCATGCATTCAATGCATTTCTTTTAAAATAGCAACCTTTTTAGGGGATTTATAAACAACTTGCAGCTAAATAACCACAAAAAAACATTATCCTATAGCCTGAGAGCTGTTTGCCAACATTGCTTTTTTTGTAGAAAGTTACACTAAGCAATGCTGATTAGTCAGGCATTTTATGTCATTGTCTATCACTAGTTAGATAAAAGCTTGCTTCATTGTAAACTATATAAACAGGCAAACTGCTGCAGTTTTTAATCCCTGGGGGTATATTTACTAAGCCGCGAGTTTGCAGTGAGATTGGAAAGGGGAGATGTTGCCCATGGCAACCAATCAGATTCGAGTTCACATTCTCCAGTGTGTAAAATGAAACTGAAAGCTTGAATCTCATTGGTTGCCATGGGCAACATCTCCACTTTCCAATCTCACTGCAATCTCAATGCTTAGTAAATATACCCCCTTATCTGTAATGAAATCAAGAATAGTTGCCCCATATTTTCTGTAATACTTACTTAAACACTATTGTTAGTAAATTTGGTTAAATTATAGTAAAAAATAAAAGATGATTATATTCACCAACATTTCAATCACCAGCAGAGATTGTGATCAGGTTTTCACATACAGCTAGAAATATAAATAAATAAATAAATAAATATATATATATATATATATATATATATATATATATATTTATTTATTTAATATAAGTTTATCCACTAGATGGCACTCTTTTCACATGATTAGAAATACATATAGGTGTAATTATTAAAGGACAATTATCATGGCATCAAATACTCCTGCAATCCTTTGCAATAGCAGTGGTAGAGTGGTAATTGCAGAAACTGCAGCTCCTAAATCCGCAAATGTAGTAGAGCGTTGCAGGTTCACAGAAATATAGAGCTACTGCTTAAACCTGTATCCAGAGACAGGGAGATGCACGTTGGAAGCTTAGCTGATACTCCCGGGCTTGTTCTCCAGTCACTTGGCACAGGTCATATGAAAGTGTCTGGAATCACCCAAATAACAAAAGAGAGTTTATTCAGACATAAGTGTTCCATTATTCAGGAGGTAATAAGGAGGTGCCAGATGGGATGTGGTTCACCAGTTTAAATGGACCTATTCCAACAGGACTGTTCCTGGCAACCATAAAAACAAGAGACTTTAATTAAGAAAGAAGAGGACCCAACACAGCATTGGCAGACTGAAGCACAGTCATATCTTGAAATGTAAGGTTTTCTCCAAGATGACCATACTCTTTCCTTAATTGCTGAATTGAATGACTTAGTAGTAGTTTATTATGGTAAGATATATGTGTGAACACATTGCATTGTATGCTTTTGTTACTCATTTATCTTAGAAATAGGTAGATAGAAAATAGGGTGGTAATAGCAGGATTGTAGAGGCAATGGGACTGCCCATAGATAGAAGAGGCCCATAATAAAAAACACACTGACAGTTTATGATAATGCTGCCTTGCCCCTGTCTATTATCCTCTTACCTGTATTTGCTCTCCATACTCCATACTCACAGAGAAACGTTTTCTAGTTAGTTTCCTGGGTAACAGAGAACAAATAATCTCTGGTAAAGTATTTTATATGTTTAACCTTGTTTATGTGTTATATGAAAATGTTGAATAATGTCAGAGATAGGAAAAATCATTTGGTTTTATATAGAATGTTCTTAACAAGGGTGGAGAGCATCAATGAAAGTGTAGCTGTATTTTGTATTGTGATGTGAAGTTTACATAGCTTGCATTCCAACATAATGGTCGAGGTTATTTTTTAGGCAAACTCAGTGGAAGACGGGAGCCTCTATTACACATAAAGCACATTGTAGACACTGTTGTTTCCAGTTCTAGCTCCCAATGGTGTTTGCAGACCGCAGGCTGGAATTGCAAAGGCGGTTGCTAAATGTTGTGCATTACTTACCAATTGTCATCACTGCGCTACTTTTTGCAACCAGTGTAACTTTACTATACCCATCATTCAGTGCCATCTGAGTCTCACCCAACTGCCCTTATCAAGTGAGTTCTTTTACAAAGAGCTGAGGCATTGTTAATTACAACAGCATAAAGAATTGTAGTTTATCCATGTGATGTGCTTCCATAACACATTTAGCTCCCAATGGGGGCAGATCTCAGCTGGAAAATATACATAGCAGAGAACCCTGGATTGTGGAAGCTGAAAGGACAACCCAAGAGAGAAGATAAGAGAGTCTGGAGAGGTCAGACCGAGCCCATTTGCCGTGGAGAGGGAGAGACATTGTGACATTGAAAACGTGGATACAAGAGTGCCATAGATATAATTATATTTATAATTGAAGTTGATCCAAACAAAGCAACAGCCGTTCTGGTTCAATATAAAAAAGCTCCCTCCTGACTAAGGTAATATTTTACTTGTCAGTCGTACCCCTTGATACCTTTGTCTAATCCCTTTTTAAATATATCTATTGAATCTGCCATCACAACCTTCTCTGCCAATAAATTTCACATACTGACTGTAACCCTCTTGTATCCCTGCCTTTGGTTTACTCTGTTTTTACTCTTGGTCTACCCTTATGCCCCAGCATCTAGAATCCTCAATACACTCATTTCTCCCATATGTATTTTATAGTGTTTTTATTGTTGGTAATTTTTCATGTCACTCCCTACACCTGTTTTCATCCACCTGCTATTACTAAATGTATTATTTTTTTCAGTGTTCTTCAGTGTTCAGTCCTATACAACACCCTCTTTTCTACATGTATTTATTAAAAAAAACAGATTTGTTTCTTCTTTCCACATTCCACAATGTCTCTTATAAAACACTTAGGTTGAGCAGAGAGAGCAGACCAAGAAAGAGAACATAATGGCCTCTAGTGGCTAGAGGATGAAATACATGTCAACAATGAAGTTAATGGCTGTGTCCGAGTTTCAGAACTCCTATACTGATCTGGGTTTTGTCCTTGTATGCGATTCACACCATCCTGCTATTGTTGCAAGCTAGGGCAGTGATGTCCCATTACACACACGGTAGTTGGAATCCAGTCTGAATCACTTTACCTTTTACTGGTAATGAAGACCCTTAAAATTATTTACTAATATGTTTACATTTATACCCTGCAACCAACTGAACCATGGGTTGCTGGAAGTGCTCTGTGCAAATAATAGGGTTGGTTACATGTAGGAGAACATTGGTTCAGTAATGATCAATAAAATGACCTATATTATAATGTAAGCTCTATTAATGTCAAATGTGTAACTGTCACCGTAGAGATTGAAACCTCTTGCAATGTGTGTAATATCTTCCATACTTTTTTCAGGCTTTCCTTTCTCACTCATCTCTGCATTCCATGAATCCTTTTAAGACTAGAAACATGAGTCTGCCTAATGCCTTTCGTAGTTTTCATAGTTTTAAGTCCCACTGTCACCAAATAAATGGACACAACAATGACTTTATTTACAGCAGAAAATTGTTTATTTCTTCACATATTTAACAACAAGCGATGAGGTTAAGGTGTATAATGTGTGTGTTGGGTTTATATGCATAATGCAGATATTGATTGCTGGGTACAAAAACATATGTAACAGCATTGATTCATTGTATGATGAGAATGATAAAAATAAGATGACATCTTGTATTTTTATAGCGGTAATGTGACAGCAAAAAACAGCTGTACATTGTCATCAGAGAGAAGAGGGTATAGGTTAGAGAGGAGCCTAGGTGGATGGGAGGTGGTGGAAAGGTGAGCCAATGGGTTAAATGACCAGGTTTTAGAGTAGGGGGCTCTGCCATAAATAGTGTCTATTTACTAAAACCAAAAGTACATTTCAAATTATATATAAAAAGAAAATAAACAACCCACCTATCATCATCAATATAATAGTTTATGTCATTCAGAAGAATCAGTAATGGTACTCTTGTAGCCCAGAACCAATGTCTATTTTCCTTAATTATTTATAAACAGATACATTTTGAAGTGGTAAAATAATGTGATCACAGAAATCATACACAGTAAGGGCCAAACTTACTCAAGAGTGGACAAAACCATGTCGAATTTCGGGGGATGTAAAATGAATGTTAGTGTTAGACTTGGGCTAGGAAACATTATCACTCAACTCTAATACTGTTTGCAACCAATGAAATTTACTTCCCCTGCAATTCAACATGGTTTTGTCCACTCTTGAGTAAAGCTGGGCATACACTATAAGATAAATTGTTCCAATCGAATTGAAAGATTTNTCAAGAGTGGGCCAAACCATGTAGAATTGCAAGGAAGGTAAAATTAATGTTAGCGTTTGAATGCAGGGAGAATACATTATTTATGCACAGATACTGACCAGTGTTACTGTTACACTGTTATTAGATTTGTGCTGGAAACATCATCTTTCACCTGTAATACTGATTGCAATTAATTCAATTTGCTTCCCCTGCAATTCAAAATGGTTTTGCCAACTCTTTCGATTTATCTTATAGTGTATGCCCAGCTTTAGTCATTAGTGCCTAAAGATCTGAATCTGGTCCTAAATGTTACTACTTTTGTTTATTATAATACTTATGTAATTATCCACTTCTTTAATGTGTAAATGTGTAATTTGTACATACAAAGTAAATTATACATTCAAGGTAAAAGAAAACCTAGGCTGGTAGAATGCAGTACATGCTTACAGTCTGCAGATGGTGCCATTTGCGTGTGTTTTATACTGATAAGATTTGGCTTCATCACAGACTATGGTTGGATAAAACAGCATCTTTAGGCTGATGAGACAGTTTCCATCAGAATTATTATTATTGGCCTCTGGGATTTTATTGTGTTGCATTAGTTTTTAGGTTTTAAGTACCCCCCATTCCACCACCTCGTCCCACCTTTTGCAGACACTAAAGTTTCTTAAAGGTCAGTTAACTCCCCTGAAAAGGTGCTGGGCTCTTCTTCTGAACGTGTACTGACTTTAAACTGACGCCGAAGGAATCCCCCATATCGTTTCTGATTGTCCCACTTTAGTTTGGGCCGGATCCTCCGCATAAATCCCCCATAGCGTTTTTGAAGATCAGCTACCCCATGTTCTGTCTCCACTCCCTGTTCTGTCTCCACTTCCTCCACCCCTGGCTCCATCCCTGGGTTCAGTAACATTCTCCTTTCTAACTTTATCCCCTGTAAATTCTCCAGACTTCTCTTGGGATATTTTCGCAAGAAACCTCCATAACGCTTTCTCTCATTTCTTCCACTCAATGCCTTGTCCTGTTCTTCTGATTCCCCATTGACTTCAGATTCCTGCTCTGAGTCTGGTATCTCCAGGAGGTCTCTCTCTCCATACTTTGGCAGGCTTTCTTTTTTGAGGATGCTATTCTCCCGCTTAGGGGAATTAAAGAAAAATTTATTCTTATCCAATTTTTTAATAAAGCCTCCATAACGCTTGTCTGGGACAGCCGACAGATCGGAGGATAACACCACTCTTTCCTGCTCCCTTTTAGAGACTTCAGAAACAGGAGATAGGATGTTCTCACATTGCTCCCATTCTGTTATAGATGACAATGTTCCTTCACACTGCAAAGAGCAAACCTATACAAACAGATATTATTGTCAGTACAAAATGGCATCTAAATGAATGCTATAATTATCATGTATTTAACATGCCGATGTAGAATGGGAATGACTCTAATGTTTTTCTCTCTCATGTTTGTCAGGCTTGTAGCCCTGGGCTTCTGCTTCAGATTTCATTTACTACTGTTGGGGATAGCAGTAGCAATAGTGATGTGAGCCACCATACTTCCTATCTACCTTACCTTGCCATGAGGAAAATAAGATGAAATCTTTTGCTACACACATTGTGATACATGGCACTTTAAGAGTAACAAATCACTATGGACCGGATCAAAACTTAATTCTCCTTCCTATGACCCATATGGAGGAGAATCTACCTTAACCCTACCTTAAATTTTTTGCACCGCTTTTTCTTAAATGCAAGGAGGTGCAGAGATCTGGATTGTACATAAGGACTGAAGCCACTGCCTGTGTGTGTACCTGGCATAAGCAAAATGAAGGAATTTTATAAATCAATACTAATCCTAATCCTGTACAGAAAATATTTGGAATAAGTGAATTTTTTTTAAAAAAATTACAATTACAATATATTACAATGAGCATGAATGTAGGAAGAGAAAAAGTATTAGAATTCAAAAGAAAAAAATAAGTGGCGAGAGAGAGACATGGAGATAAATGTCCTACTGTACCCAAAATACTGACAATACATTTCTGTGACAAACGTTTAAACATATAGACCATGCAATGATTCCCATAAAGGTTTTACTAATTCAGTCTTCTTGGAGGGAAAATTTGTTTTACTATTTATCAAAGCAACCTCTTTTTGCTAAGGTTATAAAAGGCATCTCATGTCCCTTAACAGAAGCCCCAGTGCAGTTAAAGCAGAATATAAGACTTTATTATGTGGCATACAGAACAGGATACAGAATAATGCACGTCCTGTGTTCGGATAACCAAATGCTGGAAATGGTAAAAGTGCTACACAATGCAGATTCCATATGTAAGCGAGGGAGGAGAGGAGGACTCTGTAACCATTCCTTACCTTAACTTCTGCATTGTCCTTACCTTCTGCATCATCCTTTCTTAAATGGAGGGAGGTGCAGACATCTGGATAGAGCTAAAGCCAGCCCTTACTCTACTATCTACATGCCAACCCCTGCCCTCCATGCCTGCTATGTGTAAGCACGCACGAATATCAAACAGAAGATATTTTATTCAAAAATAGAACCTTGCTGCTTGAACCTCTTAGCATACAGCTACCTACATATAGGAAACATACCAGAGGGTTGAAGTGAGTGTAGACGTGTTGCACCTGTAGTGCACAGGAGAAGCACCAGGACACACAGTCAGCACAGGAGACTCGTGGAGCAGAGAAGCTCAGCAGCATTATCAAAAACAGCAAGCCCATTGTGTCAAATCAGATGTTCTGTAATGACAAGACACATAAATTATTATTCTCCTTTTCGTTGGCCTGTTTGTTTTCACAGTGCTAAAAAATACCAATCAAATGTTATTTCTTTAATCAAGTTGTGTATGTGCTCATGTCATATTCAGTAGTACATAGTGGACAATCTCTGCAAGCTGATTGGTGAGTGGTTGCAGCAACCTATCAGAGTGAGAGGACATGAGATCTGATTATTAGGGGAAAAGGGTCAGATGCGGGGTCTGATTATTAGATGTGGGTGTCAGATCTGGAATCTAATTGTTATGGTAGAAGCATCCCTGGGCCTTGTTTGTTAATCTATCCTGTATCAGAATGTATTGGGACATATATATGAATAGAATATACTTTTATCAATGTACTTTTAGAATAAAATATATCATTATGTTCATCATTATGATCATTATGCCTGGACAACAGTATCTGCTGATTGGGAGCGCACACATAAAGATGGGCTCACTCATGCCCATCTGTCTGCTTGCACTTCTGACTGCTCTGTGCTATGTTTAAAGAGAGAGAGTTATTTAAAAGGATCGCTAGATGCAGTGGCAGGTCTGGCTGCGCTTATGCCATACACTTGCAAGTCATAGTTGCAGGTCATTTTGACATGGGAAACAAAAAAGTATGTTTTAATTGTATACTGCTACTACACACGGTCATTGATTAAAAAAATTATATCCATTTTTTAATGCATTAAAAATCCCTATCCAGAGGTGAGTGTTTCTGCTAAAACCCTAACCTCCGGATAGATCGGCCCCTGGGGCCACACACACCGGTTGCACCTAAAACTCTGGATCCAGTCCTTCAATATTTGTGTAGATGCACATTTTAAAACTTATTGAACTTTCTGAGATGCAAATGCCTGGTTTGCAAAGAGATTCTGTATGATCAATAAATGACAGTTCAAATAACAATGACACTTTAGTGAACTAGAAAAGCAGAGATTTTTGTGGATTGCTTATCCTAGTGGATGACTCAACTTCAGGCAGAAATAGTTGATTCAAAATGAAAACTAGAGATGCATAAATGCAAATCACCCCCAAAGCCCTTAAATATTATAGATATTATATGAAATATGCCACCTGCCACCTAGTATCATCCCTTATTAAAAAGCAAGTACAGCTAATATCTATATACAAGTTTGTCCAGTTACTCTAAGTATCACCCGAGAGAGGTCTGAGTACCACCAGTGGTACTAGTACCACAGGTTGAGAACCCCTGCCTTAGAAAATGACCTGCTCCTATGACTTACATCATCTCTGAGTGTAAGTGTATGGTGGAAGCCTGTTTAAATTATAAGAACTCTCCTTTTCTCATCTAAATAGATGTACACTGCTGCCCATCTGTCCAGTTATTCTGCCCATTTTGAGCAAACTCATCTGCCTGAAAACAAATTACCAATGACAATCACCTCTATGGTAAATATGGTTCCTCTATTGCCCCTTTATTAGTTTAGATTCATTTTTGAATATCTTTCTGGCATATCTGGAGTTGCCGATATTTTTGTACTTTCTAGTTTCTCCTTGACAAAACCTGTTACTTTTGCTATAATATGTGATGCTCTCCTATTAACTATTATATTTGTATTGCTTAAGATCATGACAGTATCGATTTTAATGTAATAACTGTACTAATTAATGTCCCCCCACTATGAAATACAGCTAGACAGTGTAAATGGTCTCATAGGGGCTGCCAAGGATTTCCACAAGTGTCCAGTATATCAACTCTTTAGGATACTTGTGGACACCTCCTGGGTGACATCTGTGTTACACCCACTAAAATGGTTGTTCCTTGGAAAATACTCGTATTCTCATGACATTCACCAGCTGCAGACAAATGAAACATATGCAGGAAAAGTTGATTCAACTGAGCAAATAAAGAACAATGAAATAAACCAAACGTAATTATTTCCTTCCCAATTCATCCCTGATGTATCTGTTCAAATGCTCTGAAGAACTCAGTGATCCATAATATGAATCTCAGTGAAATGCGTATGATATAAAAAATCACATAGATGCTGATAATTACTATTATAAATAAATATCATAGTACAATAAATACATGATTTAGAATGATATAATAATAAGATCCTAAGATACGTTTTGTCACACAGTTAAAATGCATTTAGTTAAAGTACTGCGGTATGACTGAACTAGTGCGATGCAATGGTACCAGAATATGCTCAGGGCATTTATTAGGCATGGTTATTTTAACATTTGTGCATTTACTAAAAAGAATGAAGGCATGGTACTTTAATAGGCATCTCTTCTATCTATCGTTTTCATTCCACTCATCTAGGGATGATCGTAAATTGTTATCTCAAGATTATAAACACCCAAGATACAGATACAAACATATTTAATTGCAAGTATGTTGAATGAATGAATGATAATATTTTGTAATTTCTACAATCACATCTACATTTGTTTTCTCACAAAAACAGCCCATTGATGTTATGTGATCAGTTAAGAAACAACTGGTATGCTAGTAAATTCCCGTGTAGAGCAGCGTCTCCTATACTGATAATATATAGAGATGTGTGTGTTAGTGTGTATATATATATATATATATATATATACATATATATATATATATGTATATAGTGATGATGATGCATTCACATAAATGGTTTATATGTCACTAGAATTCACTAGTAATGATTCTCGATACTTCTAGTCATCTTGTAGGTTGCATATTACTATATAAGTGTCATCATATTTACTTCTTTGTTTGCACAATGTGAGAGCAACTGGATGAAATAACCCTTCAGCTATTTCTGTATTGTCCACTATGGACATTCAGAACTTCATTGTGTGGAGGTAGGTGTGTGGGAAAATGGATTTGGACAAGGAAAACATGTTGTCATGCCAATATCTAGAGGTAATCTGTGCAATTTGTTTAAAAAAATATGTAATATAATAAATCTCCATGGATACACTCAATGTTAAAGAGTGAATCATTTCCAACAGTGTCACTAGGGATCATGCAAAGCAGAATAATAGGCTTTATTTTTGTAGGCTTGTATACTCATCATGTCTCCACTACTACTGCAGATAAGTGATATCACCAGAGACATGACAAATTCCACCTAGATGCCCACTAGAACCTCTAATAGTACCATCTCTTATAAGGGCCCTAGGTGATTTCTCATGATTACTGGTATAATTATATATACTTATCCCTGCAAATATGAAATACATTATCATTCATCATCTATTTGATTTAACATAATTATCACAGGAATAGCAAATTGTATCTGGAAACAGAGTATAACGTGTATCATTAGCTTCAACCATAGTCTGCTTTCACGGCTCAGTAAGACAAGCATGTATTATACTATTATATTAAAGTATTCCATTGTCATATATACCAAACACAGCACTGTGTGCAATAAGCAGAATGAACGTATTTTCCCTGCATGCAAACATTACCATTCGTTTTAGCTACTCTGCAATTTAACATGGTTTTGTCCACTTGCTTAAGTTTAATAGTATGTAAGTCTGGATCTGGGGGGGAATTCAGTAACTGACGAATTTTCGTTGAGAATTCGTTTCGTCAGCGTTCGTCAGTGATGAAAATTCGTCAATGACTGGTGATGTATAGTATTCAGTAAGTGACGAATTNTATTGACGAATTGTAATGGCTGACGAATGCTGACGATATCCCATTGACGAAAAATGGGTATTCGTCAGG
>JABWIB010000712.1:23896-41943 GCA_016617825.1 Platyplectrum ornatum | reverse complement strand
AATTCGACACACTGTGCTGACGATTCCCGTTTTGACGAATTTGAAAATTCGTCATGACGATGTTTCGCTGAAAAGAATATTCGTCAGTTAGTGAATTCCATTTTTGAATCCTTTCTATGGAAAAATTCGTCACGGCGAACTTTCATTGCCGATATGTAAACGTCAAACAAAATGACGAAAAAATACACATTCGTCACTTAGTGAATACACAATCGANGAATTCGTCAGCAATATCGTCAGCCACTGATGAATACGAAAATTCGTCAGTTACTGAATTCCCCCCCTGGTCCACAAAACATTATAAGTGAACAATATATAATAAGAATAATTACAACAATAGAAACAACTTTGTAATTACAACAATACATAGTGCATTATAATTACTAGCATACAATACAGACTGCATCCTAGTTATTGCATACAATACACAATTTCCTGCCCCTGTATACCACCAACCCTCATTTCCTTCCATGCACCTATATGCCTATAGGCATCCTTTCTTGTCCCTATGCATCACCAACCCTCATTTTCTGCCCTGCTATGATAGAGGCTGCAGTTGTGCACAGCCACACAGACACAGTGCCTAGTCCACTGCTGCTAATAATGTGTTGAACCAAGCACCATATCTGTGCTGAACAGCTAGTCAGCTATATTATTGAGGTGTGGAAATGGCATGCCACACGGCTGCACTGCTTTAATCTGGCAGAATTCCTAAAACACCAGATGGCGGTTTGGACCAGGGAGATCATGATCTCCTGCCCTCCAGCCCAGACTCCCTTGATCACAATACATTTATTCATTAGATAATGAATATTTGATAGATATTATTAGATAATGATTATTCATTATGGTATGGGACTAGTAAACATCCAATGGATTTTATTGTTCCCGAAACTGATACAGAAATGCAGTAAGGTTTTACAATTTAAACTGGGAAAACTGAATGAAGTTGGGAAGGGTTAAGGGCCACCATTGTATTATTTATAGTACAAGCAAGAAATGTCCTGATGTCCTCATGCTATTATTATTATCATGGCAGGGGCAGATAACTTTCTGTATGTAAAAAAGCATGTAGATGGAGATATTTATGACATTTTTTATACAAGCAAAAAACAATATATACAATATCTTATGGTCTCCAAGCAATTTTCTCTTGTTCCAGCCTCCTGGGGGTACAATACAACTGAGTAGAGTGACACCAGAGCAAATCAAGCTCGACACAGCTTCAACAAAGACATGGGTAAAAAATAAGGGGCAACAAGGCAAATCAAGCTCGACACAGGATGGGCCCTTACTGTTTTGAGCCTGTTCATCAAAACCTACATAAGCTTTATGTAGCAATGACTAAAAGAAAGTTTTCCATTTACATCATCACCATGTTTCTGTAACCTGTGCTTTAGTTTCTAGGAGAAGCATAGTTCAAGGTTGTGGAAAAGACATGGGACAATTACTAGATTGCACCACAGATATAGGCTCAGTAGAGGGTGTGATTTGCAATTTTTTCATATCATTCATAATGCCTAGCACTTCCCATTCAAACTGTATTTGCTACATAGAGATTGTTCATTATGTAATAGGTATATGATATTACTATGTGGCATATGAGATGCCACAATCTGGGCAGTGGTTAAATGAAGTCTCATTCTGGTCCAAAGATTCCTAAACTCTCCTTATTTAATCTGTTGTTTGTGAAGTCTGAGAGCTCGGATAGACTTGCGGTACATCTAGCTGTTATAGCATTCTCTCATCAAGGGTATTGCAGAGTATGCAGGGCATGGAAAGCAATGTAAGGGAGAGTAATATATAAACCAAGTGCTCACAGAACCTGTGGATATGATATCTGTAAAACTTTATGCTAGCACATTATCTACTCTAGAACTAAGAGAATTAGGTACGGATAATGTTTTATTGCAGTATATGCAAACACTTGAAACTAACATGACCATGTTATAATATCTTTATATATAAAATATTTATTTCAAGTTATATCTAGAAAATATGACCCAACATTGTTAAAATGCTCTCACACCCCTTTAGCTCATATCTAGACTAATTGACATGTCCATAGGCAAACGCAGGGGGAGTTTCTATATATATACTTTATATAGTGCACATATCCCCCATACATGCTTTAGAAACCACCCTTCTAAAATCCTGTGTTTACCCCTGATGTCTCTAATAGTATATACCCATATTCACACCATAACTAGAAAAACGGGGCAACCTCTTTAAATACATGGTTTGTAGCAACAGCTGTGCTGGTGTCTATGTGCAGAACTAAAACAATCTGCACCTAGGAAAACCATGCTAACAATAAATGTTGGAAAAGAGGAAAATTAAAAATTCCTAAACAGTAATAAATTTGAGTTGCATTTTCTAGCTAAAGCTATGTCTTCCTGCATGCCCAAAAATATTATTTGCTTTACACCAGTAGCTAAATGGAACCATGCTGAATGTGTATGGTGGCCGCAAGAGAGGTTACCAGTACTGAGCGGGGCCTCTGGGTAGCATGAGTGAATTTCGATTTGAGCTAATAGATTTTGGTGTCCATGATAGGGACTCACTCCGAGACTGACAAAACCGCATTTGAGAACTATATCTTAACTTCTCTGCACATATCCTTATGTAAAGTTTAAATAACTACCCCACCAACCATACATAACTGCATACGATCACAGTGGGTGTACATAAGCTGCCATTATTACATAAGTACTGCTCATTACTATGGTAACACATTATGTTTGTTTTTTGTTATTTTTTTTACTTATTAAGAGGCATATTCCAATACAGCATGAGGAGGATATAGTATAAATGTTATGTACTGAGCCATAGTAATGTCATAGTAATGAGAAATACCAAAATGGAAAATATAAACATAAATCCCACCTGTAAACATGTTGAGGGGGCAGCAACAAGCATAGCATGCAAACACATTTTACATGTTTTCTGTTTTTAATCTTCTGGATTTGTTGTAAATTTTGCAGTAATTTTATTCAACCAGTGCTCAAAGTGGGGGTGTATACGGGGTTATGCCATCCCTGCACTTTTCCCAATGTTGTAATTGAAAAACTACAAATCTCCATTGACTTCTGTTATATTCAGTGTTTTCATACCACCACTTCTAACTGTCCATACCTTCACTTCCACTTCGACCACTGCACTCAAAAATATATAGATTACTAACTGTCCATACCTTCACTTCTAAATTTCCACTTCGACCACTGCACTCAAAAATATATAGATTACATAACTATGGAAACCTGGTGTTTTGTTTTNTTTTTTTTATCTGAACGTCCGTATGTATGTAACATTCACTCTGTAAAATGGATTACAATGTATTGTACTTTTTTCTTTTACATTCTCCAGGCAAACATAGTCTGGATTTATACCTTCGGTAATTACGCTCTTTGTTTTATTTGTCTTCAGGGTCTTTTTGTGAAAATCAGTGAATTGGAAAATAGTGCAGGAGGTCAAAGTTATTAAACATATGTGACCCGGGTTCTATCCATTGATTGTAGGAGGTTACTTCACAATAATAAAATAGTTTAAAAAACAATAAAAACAACAATAAAGTTAAATTTCAAACTATGACTGTGCAACATAAAAATATTATTTTAATGAATATTATTTATTAATATTGCAGAGTGTTTGAAGTAAACTTACACCACAGCTGACTACAAAATCTAGTGATTTTGTGATTACTGTAGGTCTTGGAGCCAGATTCTTACTCCTGTGCACCCGTACGGGCAGCACAGGAGTTTGGGAGAGGAGAGTGAAAGCCCCTGTCACTCTCATTTCGTGCTATTGTAAAAGACCCCTGCTTTAACTCTATCGAGTGCATAAAGCTGGACATACACTATAAGATAAATTGTTCCAATCCCAAGAGTGGGTAAAACCATGTTGAATTGCAGGGGAGGCAAAATGAATGTTAGTGTTTGCATGTAGGGAGAATACTTTATTGTAGCATTTTGCACACAGATACTGACCAGCGTTACTGTTACACTGTTATTACACTTGTGCTGGAAACATCATCTCTCACCTGTAATACTGATTGCAATTAATTCAATTTTCCTCTCCTGCAATTCAACATGGTTTTACACACTCTTGAAAAATCATATGATTGGAACAATTTATCTTATAGTGTATGGCCACCTTTAGTGGTCTGTGGGACCGATGCACGGTCGAGTTTTGCTTCCCCCTCCCCATTCCCTTCATTGAAATGGCCCCCACTGCCCACCTAGCACGCATAAGTGGACTTGCAAATTAGGGGGCGGACGAAAGTCTAGATCTGGCCCCTAGTGTCAAAGGACCGGATCCAGACAAACGACCGGATCCAAACACATATATTGCCCTGGGTGCAGGATGCAGTGTTCTGTAATGAAGTGGTCTCTGACATCAGGACAAGTTGGGTAGCGTAATGTGAATCTGAGAGATGGGAGGGTGAGGTATGGTAATCATACAGTAAACTCTAGCCCTTATATGGAATCCAAACCATTGTCATCATTTTAAGTAAAAATCGTACAGAATATTTAAGGTAGCTATGTGAGTGTGAGGGGAATGTCATCTTACTATTCACTGTGTTTGGAGTTCGGAGCACCACGGTACCAGAGGTCTGGATTCAGGCCAAAGTTTTTATACTGTAAGTTTAAATGATATTGCTCATTAAGACAAGCAGACCATTTGCAGTTTTCTCAACCACATTTACTCCACAAAGCAACCATAGATGTTGGGAAAGTACTTTATAGATATTTCTATATTGTAAACAAAGGAACCTGTCAGTACAATTAGAGCAACGAGTCTGCTGTGATTTGTGATACAGGTGGGTTGCTCTATATGGCTTATGTATGTTTGTGTACTGTACACTCTGCCATCTGACATTAACTCAATTCTCATATTTCTGTCCTTTTTTTCCCTCAAACCTCATTATTCATCTATTATGTGACTGAATAAAGATTCAGGTCATTAAGTAATTCCCTCCTGGGAATTGTAATGGGGTGAAAAATTGCCTTAAATGAAGTTAATAACTCACATCTCCCCGTCCTCTCAGACACCGTGTCACTCACGTCATTGGAGCTGACCCGGGGTTGGGTGAGGAGTACATTAAGAGGATTCTAGATTTGTATTTGGGCTGAAAAACAGCATATGACTGACAGCCTATAGATGGGTTAACTTCTTTCATGGTGATTAAAATGCTAGGTTGTGGTATTATCGCACTTAATATCAATGATAAATAATGAGGCTGTGACAATGACATTGGATAGATAAAGTATTTATGCTGCTGTAGACCCAATATAAATGTACCCTGCCAGAAATGTACAATGAGGCTTAGCAAGTGCTAGTAAAAGGAAACCAGTTTGAAAAGTTTCAAGTAAAAATTGTCAATAACAGTATATTCTGTATATATATATATATATATATATATATATATATATATATATATATATATANACACACACATATATATATATATATATATATATATATATATATATATATATATATATATATATACATACAAATATATAAATATTTGTTGTAATTAACATGTGGAATAAATATAGTCCTGGAGTCCCTGGTCACATATGTTTTGTTTTGTGTGATTGTGTGACACAAATACAATGCTGGCAGAAAATACATTTAAATGTCTTTTTTTGTTCTACAGAATAAATTGAATTTATATTGTTAAAGTGTTTTCAGCGAGAATAAACATGTGGTTTTGAAAGTACATATAGTTGTAATATGTTCATGCATGCATTTCCTATAAATGAAAATAATATACTTTACAAGAGTGTGCCTTAAATATATAATTCGATTATTACAGTGTCCCATTAAGACGGAAATAAATATTCTCTTATAGTGCGACAGATAAGTTATTTTGTGATCCCTGACATTTTCTATTATTCAGTGTAAAAGTTGCTAATACACTGTACAGCAGTATTTGCCAGCTACAAAACATTAAACTCTGCTAGTGTTAACAATAATGTATGTTTTTTACATAGTTCCCAATGGCTTATTTCTGGGTACTCTAATACATGTTATATTTTTTTATTATGATCTGGGTGTGTGATATTGATGCTGAGGTGTAACTGCGGCATTAACTATGTGACTTTTTTGCAGTTGGCACATTAAACTTAAATATTAGCATATTGCATAGCTATAAAGTGTGAATTACCTCTTATCAGGGCGATGCAGTTTCAGGTTGGTTAAGGTCCCTCTGTCCTTGTGTAGTTTCAGGCTGGTCACAGACTGATGTTAACTCCACACAGTCACAATCAGGTTCTCATGCATCAGATATGAGCGAGGGACTCTTCAGAAGTACTTAAGTGATGGGAGGTGCATAGGGAGGAGCACCATTTGTGGCCCCTAATAAAGAACTGGTGAACATCTGCAATCCTGGTCATCTTCAGCAAGTCCAACCTTATCTGGGGAATAGAAAGACATAAGAAAATGTAGTCATATATCAATACAAAGTCTTTCCCTAGAATATTCTTTAGATATTTTTAAAACTATGTTCATCAAGTGATGCGAGTACCTGCTCTCTCCTCTGTTCAGCATAATACCTCTATATTGCTCCTTCTCTTCCATTCTCTACACTTATCTGGTACTGTTATGCATGAACATAACATTTGTATGTGTTGCTACAGTGATGCCACATTTATGCAGCAACACAACACTACACGACAGTGAACTATAGCGTCCAGTGAACAGCACAATGCTACTGTATAAGCCAACAAGAATTACTGTGTGTCTCAGCCATCTGTCTGAGAAATCAACTTGTATTATGAAATGTGTAAGAATAACATAAGAAAGCAAGACTTTATTAAAGGCGTGATTACAGACAATAGATGCCCAGCATAAATATGTAACTAATATGTAAAAACAAATAGCACACAACCTCTCCAGCTGTTGCAAGCTGATCCCAGCATGATATGCTCACAAAGCTTGCTTTCTGAGTCTTGTAGTTCTTGAATAGTTTGGTTACCTCCTATTATCAGTCTTAATAGGTCAATTTAGCTTATATTATAGTTTAAATATTGTCAATTTTTTTTTACCTCGCGATCATTCACACTTTTGAATTTCATTTAGCCCTACATTATATTATATATATCTTTTCCCCTGCCTTGTTGCTACACATACATTCTCTTTCTGCCTGTAGTTACTAGCTAGCTATTGAGGAGCACTGCCTTGGAAATGACAAAGAGACAGACTTGTAAAGATTCCTGATTTACCATGTAATCATTGAGAAAGAAAGCGAGAGGGGTCACAGAGAGTGGGTGGAGGTTATAAAAGGGAGAATAAACAGGAGTGAAACCAGTGCAAAAATTCAAACTGCATAAGTTGATAAAATGGATGCAGCTAATGGAGCTAGTAGTGACAGGTTCACATCATTATACCACCCAATCTCATGGAAACAATACGAGCTGGCATAAGTATGACATTTATTTTTTTTCTTAACAGTTTGATATATAGCTCCAACATAATACTTACCACTTAACAATTTGAAATAATCACAACACAAGACTGGGTTGTAGTAAACAGAATGGGTGGGTAGGCGAGCTGTAATCGCAGGTTACATTCTATAGGATGCATATGTTTTGTTTCAATCACACAAGCTGATGCTTGTGGAAGTAATGACTACTAGACACTGTAAATTCTGCCCACAATCATGAAACATAGAAAATATATACTTAAACTGAGGTTCTGGGAATTTGGGTTAATTATGTGTCCGGTCTGGGACATTTGATTGCCAAGTGATAAGTAGCCATTTTTACACTGTACGGTGAAGAGGAAGGTAAAGTGTGACAGTAACCCTTAGACACATTACAGTCTAAGATTGCATTGCTTTCCCAGCTCCTCCTTGTACATGTCTGGCACAAAAGCTGTGCCTGTGTCATCGCTGTCTGTGTGGGACTGTGATGGGCCAATTTGTATCTCAAGCAATTCTGCTGTCAGATGTAAATGACATGCAGTAAAAGACCTATGGGACACAAAGATACTCCCATAGGGATAAAGGTGGGAGGCTGGTTTGTAACCGATATTGTCATGTGTGCGGAGGAATGAGCTAATATTAGGATAACCATTTTTACTCCATTGTATTGTTAGTATCTATCAATGCAGTTAGATGTTCTATCAATGCAGAAATAAAAACCTTATATATTTTCAAAAATGTTTGAACTCACTCATAAATGTCACAATGAGGGCCAATAAGCTGATATGGATGCATCCTAGGGCACAGACCCTAGCCCCATCTACTATTGAAGCAACTGCACGCAGTGGTACATAGGGAAAATAAGGGGAGGCTGTTGAACACACTGGAAATTAATGCAAATTGACACAAGTTGTGTGTCCCACATAGTTCAGAGCAGGGCTCATAGTGGATACATAAAAACAAAATCACAGAAAGGGGGTGGGGCATAAACAAGGAGGCGGGGCCTAGCAGGGGAACATGCCGATATACCATACCTGTGTATACCGGCCCACTTTGAGCAGTGGTTCAGAGTGGAAAACATGGGAATATACTTTGTTTGTGTACAAGGGAATACACTAAATTAGGACTGTAAATGGGGGTTCTGATTAATGCAACTCCTTTAAATGTGAATGTTGGATAATGCTACAAAAGAGCAAATTTTTTGTAATATCTTTATCATGTGATAACAACAGAACAATATTCATATAACAATACAGGGTAAAATATCCAAATAAATTACCGTATTGCAAGCATCTAATGAAGTGGGCACCACAGGTCGAAATAACCTAACTTATAATTTATAGTTCAGTCTGAGGTTGACTGAGATACTGAAAGTGTTATTGAACAGATAGAGAAGTGGGGGTTAAAAAGTTTGTGGTGGTTCAGATGTGGAGCTATACAGCACCAAGAAGGGACTATGTTATGCAAAAGACAGGTGAGATAATCCATGGTTCCTACATGCAACATTTTATTAATAGCAGCCATCAGTTAGGGCACAGATTGATTTTTCCAATATTTGGTTATCTGGAGCTTTGCAGTCAAGCAAATAAGTGTTAAAAAAAAGTCTGACAGAGCCACAAATAAAGTGGCGTTTTACCCAGCCATAGTGACAGGACCTGAGACATCAAGATCTTTATCTCATCCTAAAATTTTGAAACATTATGGCATTCTCACCCAGTAGCTAACTGCCAATGTTTAGGCTGGGGGCGGAGACGACAGGCACAAACATATACATACACTAGTTCTTACTACAGTATAAAAACCAGAAGACTTCTTCTATCTCATATTAGCCTTTAGGATATTTAAGTGTCTCTAAGCTACCTTAACTTTACGTACTGGTCTGCTTCATTTCAAACACACCCTTTTCAGGGCCAGTAGCATGATGATCAGAAAGTCCTTTTATATTTCTGTATTTAACCCAGGATCAGGTACACCTGCTTGGGTACTCCCTTGCTGTACATTGGCTACGTCCATCCACCTCTTTCCTTCCACAGTAGCCCAACAGATGAAAGCCCCGTATGCTGAAGTTGCACTATTATCTGAATTACCTGGGAGCACATGCTCTGAGCATGTGCAGTACCAAATCACAGAGAAGTCACGTCTGCTGGCATGCACTCCCCTCTGGATCAGCCTTTCTGTCTTAATTATTGATATTGTATTGTTAGCGCTCAAGGCCTCACGAGAGGATGGAGGTGTTAGGGAGCTGCCTCTTTTCTCTGGGCTTTTCTCTATCACTCAGTTTAGAAGGTAATGGTAGTTAGGTGATGGGAAAAGGTTCTTGGCGCTGCAACCTTTTGTTGTTTGTGCGCTAAAGGGGTATTTTTTAGCAGTGTCTGGGTGTGTGTATTGAGTGCTTGTGATAGGGATGTGAGAGGGGGGAGTTGGAAAGAGAGAGGGGAGGAAAGAGCCAGGAAGTACACAATAGTGTGGTAAATTGTTGGATGTTAATGTTGAGGGTACTCACACTTTCTGTCTTGCTCGTTAGAATGTCTTTCTCGTTTCTTTGAGCGGGTATGGATTGGTACTTCGGATCCTCCTTCTGGTTGGGGTCTCAGGTGTGCGGAATAGGGGAGAAAAAGGGGAGCAAAAAGGCCAAAATGGTGAAGCACCCTTAATATATGCTGTTTTTTCTTTTTCTCAACTTTTATGTGTCTTGCTCATGTACATTTCTCCCTTATTCTTCCTTGGATGGGTTCAATCTGTGGAGTCCTCTAGTCCTCCGTCTCGGTATACTACGTTATGGTCACACTGGGTAGGCTAATCTGTGTAGGGAAGTATGGCCCCGGTGCCTTGGTGGGCTTGTGGGTAAAAACTCATGATCAGTTGGGTAGGTTTAAATATTTATGCGAGGACACAGTAATGTAATACAGAACGGTAAATACAAATGTAGCATATGCCCAAAAAAGAGTATCTGCCCTTCCGAGGGGAGCAGATACAAACCAGGCCCACAAATGTACAGGAGGTGTAGGGGGCATAACCAGGGTCCATTTGAAAAGATATCAACAAGCATCGTATCTGAACCTACATCCCAGAATAAGAAATTACTGTGTCAGGCATAAAAGATAGAAAACAAGAACAGACAGGGGAAACAACAAGACAAAACACAAACAAGTAAACAACAGGGAACACAAGAAGGGAAGGAAGGAAAGACGGGAGGAAGGGAAAAAGGGAGAGCCGCACTGGAAAGGTAGTAATCAGGCCTAGGATAGTGAGGTATATTCAAAGGGAGAAGAAATGTGGGCTCGTCTGGAGGAGTCCAATGTCTCAAAAAATGGTCCCCATTTTTTATAGAAGCGTTCCACACCTTTCTCAATGTCCGGGACAGTGGCACGATGATCAAAGTAGAGTGTGCGCAGCAACAGACTGCGAACAGTACTCAACATGGGAGGGGCAGGAGAGGTCCACTGGTCAAGAATGACTTTTTTTGCCATAGTAGCTAGGACAATCGAGAATGGTAGGAGGTCCCCCCTATGGCTACCGAGGTCCCAATCATCGAATTGAGCACACAAGAGGGCATTCGGGGTACAGGAGACTCTTAGGTAAAGGTAGAATTAATATACGAGACAATCTTATTCCAAAATTTCGCAATCTTCCGACAACTCCAGAAGCAGTGAAAGAAGGTTGTGGCTGGTTATTTGCATTTCAGACAGGGCCCAAAGAAACCGGAACCATGTGGCGGTGTTTGATAGGAGCCATATAGACTGTATGCAAGAATTTCAAATGAACCTTCTGCATTTGAGCAGAGGACAACACTTTGAGATTGCTATCGTGGTGGCGCAATAAAGTCTTGGACTTGCCCCCGGATTCTAAAAACATTCCGGATCGAGAGGATCCCTTTGTGTTTCAACTGGAGAAAGGTAGCGCACACTAGACTGGGCAAGAACGCGGGATTCCACCAGACAGGAGCATAGAGAGAGTGATGCGCATTGCGTTTAAGCCTGAAGTTAATGCAGTGCCAAGCATGGTGTGTAGTGTAGAGAAGCAAACTGGAATTGAAGGGGGGAGGAGAGAGCGGGGGAAAATGAGCAATGCTGCAGGGGAATAAGGATGAAACAATTCCTCCAAAGCGCAGTTGGTATAAACAGAGCAGTGGAGCAGCCAGTCCGCTATGTAGCGAAAATGGACCGTGGAGGTAAAAGTGTCAATGTCCGGAATGCCCAGGCCGCTGCTAGTACGCGGTAATTGTAGTCAGGAGTAGCGAGCCCTAGGTTTCTTGCCTTGCCAAAGAAACTTGGAAAAGATGCGGGTGCAGAGGGCGGTGTTCACGGCCATGAGACCCATAGACAACATCTGTAGGAGATAAGAAAGCTTTGGGAAGATTATACTCTTCAGCACCGCTGCCCGTCCCAAGAGGGAGAGAGGCAAGCGGTCCCACATAGAAAGATGTCCAAGAGGGTGGGTGTTAAATTGAGGTGGTACAGGGCAGAAAGGAAGGGGAGACGTTTGATTCCAAGATACATGATATATTGAGAGGAAAAGTTCAAAGTGGAACAAAGTGGAACAGCCTAGCTCTGTCCGTCAGCCGAAAAATTTCCGACTTCTAAAAATTCACTCTATAACCGGCAAAGGGCCCAACACATTTTGTCACTGGCAGTGACTTCCTCAGGGGTTACTGGGGGATATCCCATTTTCTATTTATGCTTAAGTGTCCCGGGAATAAACCTTGCTGTTCATTGGGGTATTCGTGTCACGTGATGGTCTTCATTTGTCACCTTCGGCGTGAGATTGTGGGTGGGCGGTTTCCTGAGTGTCTCACGTCATGAGTAGGGTTGGCAATCCTTTTTTCTCCTCCTTCCAGAAACGCCTCCTGCTGCGCCTCCTGTATATGATAGGTGGAAGGGTACATGATAGAGGGCTGGGATCTGGCCGTTTGTTGTGACTGAGTGTTAAGGGTCACTAATAAGCCTGGGTGATAGTGTGGGACCACTAAACTCAGCTAATGCGAGGAGGGTGGATGCAAAATAAGGAATAAACTAGAAACAAGGAGTTTATGTTTGTTTATTTGCGAGCCGATCCTTATTTACAGTGTTACAGTTGTGTTACAGTTGTGTTCTTCATGGCCCTCCCCTCCCCTCTCTCTTTCTGTCTTAATTATTCACAAGTATCTTTACCTTGGTTTAGTTGTTTGTAAAGTTTATGAGGACATATGTTACGCATTGTTCTGGCAAGACAAATGAATATATAACAGATACATTGCTAAAGTGGAGAACTATTTGATTTATATGACTGGCATGCAAGCTGGCAAAGGGGATAGGGGCGTTTGGAGGGGGTTCATTTTAGCCTAGGGCAGCTGTGATCCAGAATATATTCCCTTTGTAATGTCCATCTACTGATTTGTAAGACAGCGCTCTAATCTTTTCATCCACATCCACATTACTACATATAAAGAAAAACTATAATAACATCTGCCCTTTTGTTGCACAATACATATAATTGAAAACAGTAGTGATTCATTCAGTGCATCTAAAAATATATATATATTTCAGAAGATTGGAGTTATATGGTTCATGTCACGTATTACCTGTTTTGCCATTGACACAAGAGGGGGGGCCCTCGGGGGAGGTGTTGCGGAGGGATTAAGAGGTGCACAGTCCCCATGGGATTGGTTCTCAGTGACTCTGTGGTCACTAAAGTAATTCTGCAGTCACTAAGCGACACTAATGAGATAAGTTTAGGGTTGTGTGGGAGATATACAGTCAGAATTAACTCTACAGGAACTTTGATGAAACAGTTTGCACTGTTAATGAGCTATTTACGATGTGCAAACAATTGTATTGTTCTGCTAGTTAACCCTTATATTATAGTCTGACTCAATCCTTTGATACCAAATCATCATTTTAATAATATGCTGCTAGACCCCTGCCTTAACTTCTTTGTGCAGATCCTAAATGTACAGGTCCGGCCCAAGGGGACCGATCCCCTGCCATGCATATCTGGCATGTGCTACAACCCACTATTATAAAAAAAATTTCCATAAAAAACCTGCAGCTTCCTTGAATATTGGGGACACCTGACAGCTAGGTAGAAGTTTCTGTACCAAAATCAAATCCAGTATATTGTTGGGTCATCATCGTACATCATACCTGCTGACTGGATGGACACATCAATGCTGTGACGTGTTTATTAAACAGTATTTTGAAAGTCCATCTTGGTTTTTATTTATGCATCAACTAAACATTGAAACCAAAATACTGATCATTGAAAAACTCTTTCATGAAACCCCCCATACCAAAAAAATACCAAAAACGCAAACAAAATACTCAGGCATAGGAAGAGGTATTATCAAAATAACACCTTCATGCACAATAAGATGAAATACTGATACATAAAGTCACCATAAAGAAACATTTAAAAAAGCAGCACTATGTCTATATATGCAGGAGAGGAGATCTGTTTGTCTGTGCCTAGTGGCCCTGCATCCACATGCTCTATTTTATCTATCCAGCCGTGCCATTGCTACACATTGCCAGAGTGTCAGTGTCACATAGTTTACCAATGTTGAACTTCTCCAGCCCTTGTGCTAATATACTTGTAGATACTCTGTGTGTATCAGATCCCCTCATGGATACTTCTTTTTTTTTAAGGTAAGTTTTATTGAGGTTTTTAAATATACATAAGGGGGTGGGCACAAAAGAGAAAAGGGTGGTTAGAAGCAAGAATATAAAATCTTGTACATATGCCAGAGAATACAAATATTGACTTCCAGTGGATACTTCTTGAGTACCAAACCTCCTAATGGGTACTCCAGGTTTATCAGACCTCTTCATGTATACTTCTACATCTGTCCCAGAGCTTCTTCATGTTCAGTGACTTGCCCTGGATGCAGCTCAAGTCTGTCCCTACCATGAAGAGCTCCTTTAAATACCTGTCCACTGTCTAAACTGTCTCGGGACTCTGGTCAGATCCTTGTGAAGTCTGTGACACCCCTAATATAAATAAATATAGATAAAACTCATTGCATCACATGAATCTAGTCAATTTACTGAGCAGACAGATCAGCATACAGCAGGCATTCTCATGCAGGATTCCACTCCTGTGTGCTAGAGGGCTGCAGTCCCGTGGATCTAAGAGAATACACTCCACCTATGCATTTCAGACTTCCTCATATGAACAAAGTAACCTAAAAAAAATGACACATGTGTAGCCATGTCTGGGCTAAATCTGTACTCATCAATGTACCAGTAGAAAAATGTAATAGCAGTTGTCGTCTTTTGGTTTCTCCCTCCAAGGATAAACCAATAATCAGCATCCCAGGGGTTGGGCAGAAGGCGTGATTTATGTAAATCATGCCCAAAGGCTACCTTTGCCCTGGACTCCATCAAGCCCCACGCATCGTAGTCAGGATCGGGGCTGAGGAACTGATTTAGATGAAAGCATGGCCTCAGCCCAGGTCCCGGGAGTCTTTCCAGGGATGTCAGGAGAACTTCCCAAAATTCAAGAGCCTTCCGGACATTCCGGAAAAGGTGGTAACGCTGTTTAATAGGGAACTACATTATGGTTTTACCTACATTATGGCTCCAGAAAGTCCGGGTGTAGTTAGAATGATATTTAGAGCTTCAACAGTTAATCTGCTGGCACTACGGGTGAGAAGAGAGTGAGCTCAGAATGGAATGAGGTCTCTCGTACTTAAAAGTAAAACAGTGGTTTACATTTAAACAATAACATATAGAAAACACATTGTATGAATGCTTATTTTATAGATGATCTAACGATTGTGAAACAATTTCTCATGGTAACATTTCTTCCTATAAGATCATGCAGTGAATGCACATTCTGACTAAGGCAATCTGACAAGATGCCAGGGTTTGCATGATTTTTCATATTAGATTCAGTCTCTCGGGTCGCTGACCCTTGTTGTGTCTCTCTTCCGTTCAATGCCTAATCCTCCGATTTATAAATACACCTCACGCCTCAGAACACTCCATTTCTCTCCGGCTCCATGGTTGGATTATCTTCAGTTACCCCAGGGGTATTGTGAAGATGTGGGTTTCTACTTATGTGCTGTTTGGTCAGCAGTGAAAAAGTTAAACTTTTATGATTGATTTTGGGCAAAGCTACAGAGATAAATGTTGATTGGTATTGNCATGTGTTTATATTCAGCTTGGATTATTGATCCTTTTTGCCACTACCCTATAGCTAATGCTTCCTCTGCACCTCCTCCTTCCTATTGCAGTGTGGACAAATCTCAGATTAATGACCTCTCATCCCAGCGGTGAATTTTGCTGCAGCTGCAGATAACAGGCGTATTAATTTCTCTGGCAGGATGGTGATAAACTGCCAATTAGGACGATAATATCTGTGCTGCGTCCACACATCACTTGCCATCCATCCTTGCCTAGTACATATATCATTGTGATCTATGTTCTAAAACAAGGCTGGTGGCCACAAGGCCTTTATTGCTGAAAAAGCTGTGCATGAAGCAGTTCTGCCACTCAGTACCATAGCAGGTGAAAGGCCAGAGATGGGCCAAGTCTTATATGGGCCAGTATCTATATTAAATGCAACTCCTCTATGGCAGTTTCACCATTCCTTGACACTTCAACAACTTTTCAGTGCTGGCCATGCAGATGATGAAAGTACAAGGGGGAGCCTGTCATACAACGAGAGCTCCTGATCTTATATTCCACTTTACACCAGTATGGATGGGAAATCTCACAGTATTGAACATATATTCTCACAGATTGGGATATAATCTTACTAGGCATTCCAGAGTAGCCTGTCTGTGAGGCACTGGAGCAGATTGGGGAGAAATCAAGGCAACAATATGATTGCTCCAGAACTGATATATATATATATATATATATATATATATAATGACATTATATATATAAATACAGCGAGAGAGTCCAAGAGCTGGTAATCAATATAAATATAAGATGCTTGCCAAGGTGCCTCATCCAAAGGATATTGTAGATAGCAAAGTTCAAGGGATAGCACTCATTGGTCTTTAGTTTTAAAAAACAGCTACTCCTGATGAAAAAGGTGTGCCTTTGAAATGTTGGTGCTATATATATTATTATTATTATTATTATTATTATTATTAGGCGCTACAAAGTGTCCACATCGCCATACAATGGGGAATACAGACAGAAGGGCCCTGCCCACAAGCTTACAATCTAAGAGAGATTGTTGATTTGGTACATTGGGACAATTACACATACACTAGGAGCAATTTAGACAGCTGCCAATTAACCTGCCGGTATGTTTTTGTGGGAGAAAACCGGAGCACCCGGAGGAAACCCATGCAGACACGGGGAGAACATGCAGATAAGGTATATATATATATATATATATATATATATATATATATATATATATATTCATACTAGTGTTATCTTATATGGGATATATCCAAATTATGGACTAGATCCAGACCTAGCAACACATTTTAAAGTGTGTATACACACTCTTATCCCTATCAGTTCAGAATTCCATAGGGGTTAATCCGTCATTGGGCAGGAAGGGCCAGTGTGTGCATACTCTAAGTATGTATGGGGGGTATTTAAATAGCGCAGTTCAGTGAATACATACTAGCCATCATTTAAAAGGGTCATGGTGTGGAGAACCTAAGGTAGGTTTGGGATGTCCATGCACAAGAAGGGAGCAGTCTCTCCATGCACGCACAATAATCTGCATACTGCAGCCCTATATCTACCAAGGATGTAAAGTCAGTATAACGTTACCTTAGTGTAGTAAGACTGTAGGCTATGTTTATTGTTGAGCATATTAACCATTTATTTGCCCCATAATTCTGTCAATCCTTTTACACTGAACCACACATCATTATACTTTTATTGATAACTATCATGCTAGTTTTTTTTGTCACCCCCCCCCCCATTCCCACCATATTCCACTATTTGTATTATGAATTCAACAAATGTGATTCACCCACATGCCCTATCTGTTTTGTCTGTTTTATTATGTGATTTAATGAAAATTCAACCTTGAGTATTCTTGCACGATATGCATTATGCACCATGTATGACTGTGCCTTATTGTCCTCAGTATCTTCTTAAGTCACTACATAAAATGCATAGAAATGCATGTTGGCATACCAACCCACTGCAATCATTTAATGAATAGCGGAAACAATTTCCTCCAGGTCGCCTATAACTCTTCTACGCTTGGGGGTTGATCCAGAGTTGCACTTACGCCTTTTTATAAGGTGCAAGTGTAGACCTGAGCAAACCCATATTGCAATGTGAGGGGTGCATATGAATTTTAATTCTGTTGCATTCGAAGAAAACACTCTGCATTTGCACACTGAACTCACAAACTGCATAGCTTTATGTTTGGAGTTCAGCTATAAAACTTAACTATAATTCTGTTTTCACAGGTTATACACAGTTTAGTCTCCCCTGCAGTTTAATCAGGGTTGCCTACTTTTGCAAATAGATTTCAGGGAGATTGTGACAAGCGCTTCACAAAAGGGGTGTAACTTGTTCCATCAAAGGGGTGTGTCCTGTGGATAGCTCCACCCATGAGTGTGTCTAGCTCTGCCATGAGAACTATTTCACAATAAAAATAGCTGCATCAGTATTTATTATTTCTTACATTGTCAGTAAATAATCACTGTCAC
>JABWIB010000711.1:43407-87001 GCA_016617825.1 Platyplectrum ornatum | reverse complement strand
TGCCCAGTCTCTCCCTCTCTCCTGCCCAGTCTCTCTCTCTGTATCCTGCTTACTGGCCTTGGCAAATACTTGCTATCTCTTCCCTTGCACTTGTTCCATCTGTGCCTTCTCCCCTGCAGTTAGTGATTACTTCCATCGGTCACTTAGCTGCAGCGTGGTTAGTTTTCTATCTGTGTGGTGCCTGGTTCAGGTTCCCTGTTCAGCACACATTTCCCGTCTCAGGTGCCACCCAGGGCCGCGACCTGCCGTGGCACCTGCCACAATCAAGGTCATCCCCGCCATTAGGGGCAAGGGTGAAGACCAGTCCCCGGTTAGACTCTGTGCCTGATGCTGGTAGTTTCCTATTCCTGGGATTCTGTAACTGTGTCCTTACTGGGGCTCACACAGTCCTCTCAGAGTTAATCGTAACACTACCTTTAAGTCACATGAAATGGTGACCCCTAAATCCCTTTCCTCTTCATTGTTTTGTAATGTAATGCCATTAATACTGGAAAAGGGATTTAGGGGTCCAGACTCCATGGATCTGGATCAGGATCTGCGCATCCGGGATCATTATCAATGAAGAATGAGAGCTCAAATCCCCACTTTTGAATATCCCTGCAATCTCCCTGCTAAATGTAGACCCTGGAAGTCTAAAGGTAGGGGTTGCATACATTCCATGTTGATGAAAACTGGACAAATAAACCCCATTCTAACCCCCATGTGCAAGTTCATTTAAAGGTGATAATGACATTACATTATTTGTAATATTAAAAAAGTAAGGATTTCCATGCCGATCCATGTCAATACTGCATACCATTGTAATGTGGGCCGGCACTTCTATGTATTTACTAACCCCTGGAGCAGAGTTACCAATTCTGCTCCATGATTATGAAAAATGCCATTATTATTATTAAACGATTTTCCCTTGGACATCCCTTTTCCCCCCTTGCTGTTATTAGTGAGGAGGAAAAGGGGATTACATGGGGGGAAAACACTAGAATTTCCGGCATTGTTAAATAAAAGTTCTGTAAAAAAAAAAAAAATTATAAAACTAAAACAAAACGATTTACTGAGGAGAGAATTGTTAAGAAATAAAAAAAAAAAACCGAATAAAACAGTTCAACAGTTCAAGTGTCTGTGTATGTGCAGTAGTCACTTCAGGGCCTAAATTTACTAAGCAGGCAGATTTCAAGGAGTAAAATGAAACAGAGCTTGAATCTCATTGGTTGCAATGGGCAACATCCCCACTTTCCAATCTGCCTGCTTAGTAAATTTAGGCCCCGGTGCTCTGTTACAATAAGCATGTGGACCATTGTGGAACCTCGCAGGACAGGTCAATCTTAGTAAATCCTATGGTCGATGTAGCCAGGCTCGCAGGGAGGAGACGTGAGCCTGGCTACCAAACGCAGGATTCATTTTAGTAAATAGAGCCAGAAACGAGGGGCAATCGGAAGCGGAAGCTACACTTGGCCAGGCATAGCTTAATTCTTCTTGCTATTTTGGCATTTTGAATCAGTTATATTTCCGCTCTTTTCTATTCAGTGCAATAGTAAATATTTATTATATGCAAGGGAAATTGTGTTTGGACATTTTGCAATAAAATGTCAATAAAATCATGAAAACAAACCCGGGTCCTGATTATTATTGCTAATGGTAGTACACATGAAAATGTATTGTATACCTAGGTTACCTCCGTAAATATAATGCCTCGGGCAAAATGATTTTACTGCATGATATTATTACTCCATGTATGAAATTACCTCCGTGTAAGGGCATTGCGCATGATGGATCCTGTATGGTGGGAAATGATGTCTCTCCCTATGGAGAAAAGGATTCACAGCTTTCCGATATGTGCTGGAATTGTTCTAGAAACTATTTCTTTGTAGAAAATAAGTATTTTACCTCGGCTCGCACAGATGGCTTTTCACGGATTTGGCAACCTGAGCATTCTGTCAAAGCATTCAGCGATGGCAAGAAAAAGGCTATTCTCACAATTTAGCAGATGTTAACTTAAATTTAATAAAACTGAAATCCAGCATCATTTTAAATAATCCTAACCATATGTGTTGCCTTAGTGAGAACAAGTCAGTGATTGTCTCTGTCGTACATTCATGTTTTTTTCCTGTATATGGAGGAGTTTGATTTATTGCAATGAAATGCTTATTACTATACTTTATTAAATCAGTATAACAAAAAGGTATCTGTATAACGATGATACAGCATTTACTCAGATTGTAGCCTGTTTTGATTTTATAAAAAATCCTCTTTTTCTATTTATTTTGCTATCTCCCTGACATCACTCTATCCTGTCTCCATGGACAGGATCCAGACTTACATACTATTAAACTTAAGAGCAAGTGGATGAAACTATTTTGAATTGCAGTTACATTTCATTAGTTGCAAACAGTATTAGAGTTTGGTCCACAATATTCAGAGCTGCGCAAAAGTGCAGCTCTGAATACAGGGCAGAGGCCCCGGATGCTGTATCCGGAGCTTCTGCTAATGTTTGCTCGCAGCGATCGATGCGAGCAGGAAAGCCGGCATTCACTGCCGGCTTTCAAGTGTGTAAAAATAAAAAAATAGTGCTTAAAAAAAAAACACAGACACATTTTAAATAATAAAATAATTTTTTTAACAGTTCATGAGGCAGGTAATTGTCCATAGCACATTACCTGCCTCTGGGTGTCTGCACTACCCCTTCACCATGTCCAGACATGGTGCAGGCTGCGCTTTCAATTATGCGCAGATCGGCAAACTTCGCGTCTCCGGCAGCCTGGCTGGCGGAGACGCAGGGCTGAAACAGCCCCTATGTTTCCTACCCCAAGTCTAATAACAGTGTAACAGTATATACACAGGGTGTATGCTCAAATCAATTTGTAAGTTAGCTGCAAGTGCATGGAAGGCGGGGGTAACAGAGAAAACAAACAGGAAAAATGCCCCAGCATCACTGCAGTTGACCAGTAAGCGATTATGCTATTCTATCTGTAAAATAAAATGCAGAAACATCAGTTTACACATTCTTGCAAGCATGTGATGAAGCCCCCTGCCACGTCAAGGCTTTTCTGCTAAGTGGGTCCTAACTCTAAACAATGAGAGTCCCATAATAGGGTCACATGCAAATGTTTCCAAATTGAGAGCTAACTCACCTAGAGGCACCCCAAGGCCTCCACAAGGCTCATGTGAACCAGAACTCCCTCTCAGCTGCTGGTCCCAGTGTAACAGTAACAGTGTGCAAAATGCAAAAATAAAGTATTCTCCCTACATGCAAACACTGACATTCATTTTATGGGATCTGGTCCCATGAGTGCACTCACTAAAACAGCAATAATGATATGATTGTCAAGTCTCCCACAATGTACTTAGACTTCAAAATCTTCACCATCACTCCTGTTTTAAAAAAAAGTTTTTATACAGAATAGCTCTTTATATTTGGAATATTTTACTCTCACACATACTAGGGTTCAATTTAGTCAGAAGCCAGTTAAGCTCAAGGGTACTGATTTTTAGTTTCTCCCTCCTTGAAGAAACCAAGAGTCGGAAGCATTGGGGTGGGGCAGAGGGCTTGATTTATGTAAATCACCCTAAAGCCCCGCCCTCTGAGTGGCACAAAACATACATTTACTATGAATGGACGGGCATGACATCATCACGCCCTGCCCATTCAAAGAAATGCTGGGGGCAGTGATTTATCGGTCTACCTGGCATTCCGGGAAAGTTGTAAATCCTGGTTAACCAATTGGCATGATTTTGGAATGTGAGTGGAACCCACCGACACCTGGGAAAAACATACAAACTCCACACAAATAAGCACTTGTCTGTTACTCAACCTCATGACCTCATTACTCAGAGCTGTGAAGCTGAGGTGCTAGCACTTGAGCAGCCATGTTATGTCACTGGCATTGTTAATGAAGTGACAGTAACCGGTTGGAGTTTCTAGTAGTTTCTTTTTCTCTTTTCCTAGCATCTGTAATTCCAGCCAAACTAGAAATCATATTGAATTTATGCGGTTTCCAAAAACGGGAAATTAGGTGTGCTCCTTATCCGACAGTTCAGCCAAATGAACGCTCAGTACATCTGAATATTTTATGATTTCCCAGATCCTTTCGTTCTACGGCCCAATATAATTGTATATTTACGTATTCCATTGTAACATAGCAATTGTGCAATTACCAATATCCCTCAGATATCAATCAGATCTTGTCCTACCAGTATTACAGTTATTGATTGCGTAGTTTTCCTGTTTAAGTAAGTAGCCCCTATTAAACAAAAACTTTAATACCAGAATCTTTTGGACTGGATCGAGTCTGGATACTTCAAATTTAGGATTTATTAAAACTCACCAATCCTGCATAGTCCCACAATGGTCAAAGTGACTACTCAATGAATGTTTTTTATTTTATACTGAAGTTTATTTAATAATGCTGGTATTAACATAATAACGTCCTCCCCACATGTTCCCCTCTTTTGCTCCCCCTACATAGGACCAGATCCAGACGTTACGTACAATTGTAACTTAAAAGCAAGTGGGCAACACCATGATGAATTGCAGGGGGGGGGGTAAATTCCATTAGTCGCAAACAGTATTTTTACTAGCCCAGGTATAATAACCGTGTAAGTAGTGGGAAAGACAACAGTATGTAAAGTCTGGATCGAGTCTATAGTTTTCCTTTGTAAGTAAGTATACCCTATTAAACACAAAAATATTAGCTCCAAAATCTCTTCAAAGTGCAAATGACGTACGTTAGTAGCCTGTGCAAGTGAAATGACGTGTTCTCATGGCAGTTACACTTCAGACCGCATTCAAAGGCATTTTAATTGTACAATCTATAGTTCTGGGATCATAAATGCCATGCATATAAGGGGGAAAGGATTGGACTTTAGGATAACACACATGGAAGTCCATCCCATATGAATGGACTTATGAGTCAGTGATCTTTATTAGGTCTTCATTGGCCTCATCATTACAATATTTAATACAAACCTAATAGGTTTCATCTTCAGTGCCACAGTTTCAGTCCGGACCCTTTGTGGGTCTGGATGGATTTAGAATGGACTTTTCCCAGGTGGACACAAGGGGAGGGACATGGAGGAGATTGTAGGAAGGAGAACCAATCAAAAGTCAGTGAGTTCTCACCTAATTACGCACTTCCAGGTGATACCATGTGGGAGGTTAGAAGAGTCACTGACGCCTGAGATCACAAGTTATTACATATAGGGAAATAAAATGAAATACAGCAAACCTTTTTCTAGTATGAACAGATTATAGACACTTTTGCAGTGCTTTAATTTACCTTAAATCCCATATACCAAAGAAAATAACGTATTGTTTGGCAATGTACAGTAAATGCAAATTTGTAGATTGTGTTCTCTATCACTATACAAAAGGTGATTGAATGTCAGCTGGTGGCCCAGGATTGGCTGCCGGTGTAATATGCCTGTGGCAAACAAAATGCAGTAAAACGGAGACAGTTCTGTTATACAGCCTTCATCTCATCCAAACCTTACAACTAAACAGCACAACATGAAACGAAGGCTTCGGGTTTCTGCAGGGGGTCAGTAAGAGAACAGGATTCACCTAATGAAGGGTTAACATTTTTTCTTTCCCAATTTATAATTATAATTATAAGTAAATATCACCCTCCTCAGATAATCCTTCACAGACATTAACATCTGTGACTGGCAAAAGAAATGAAAGGAAAAGTTGATGCTATATCCTCACTTGGTCTTAGGACAACTGATATAGAATTGAATGAAACCCTGATGTGTCGGGTTTTGCACTGATCACACTGTATCCACTCTCATGTGTGCAAGGATAGATCACTCCCTGAAATCATAAGGGATAAGATTTCTGATCCAGCCTCTGTTAAAATGGGGAAGGCACTGGAAATTTGTTTAGGACAGCACTAGTACTGCACACTTATATTGTAAAATTATAGTACTCTACCCCTTCCACTAGTGATCAAATGTCCAAATCACCATCGGAAATGCACCAATATGGAAATCAGAGCTGGAAATCTGCAAATATGCATTCACCAAATAGTGCTGTTTTCCAATCACATTGATGGGAAAATACACCTCTCCTTTTAGAAGACTTGTCCATTGTTGAGCACTCAACAATGTGTTAATTTCATGGCATAGTAGTAATCTCCTTTTACAAACAGGAGATAAGAGCCCACTGCAATCCCTTATCGGAAGTCTTCTGCAGTTGGAGCTCTGGCCACAGCAATGTCTGAGGTCTGGATACAGTTTTAAGTTCATAGTATAGATTCTATAAAAGCAGGGGCCCAGGTTTACGCTTGACATGTGCTATACACCCACAGGCACTTGGCGCACAGACATCACATTTTATGATAGCCAGGGCCTACCTTAAAGGTTGCCAGTTCAAGCATTCAGATATTTTACAAGTGCAGAAGTCGATACGCAGAGAGAGGTAACATCATTTGCAAACTTGTCTTCAATCTGGTTATGAAAGACTTAACTTTGTGTTTCCTGCTTAAGTTAGAAATCCTAACGCAATTACCGTAACACAGTTTTCAGTACTGTCAATAAACATTGCAAACTCAACTTCAAACCCTTACATGTCCTGTACTACAAAGTACATTTCCCTTTATGCAAACATTATTATTTCAAAAAGAAGGCATCAGTAAGGATTAATTTATAATTTATGGTCTGTGGGGTAAAAAGAAATATGCACATCTTGCATGATTTATGCTACCGTGATATATTATGCAATAGATTATGGGTAGTACCAATAGGTTTCCCAGAATTAATCAGAAGCTTTATATTGATCTAACTCTTAATTAAAAGTTAAGCCATTATAAGAGCCCTACCCAACTTATTATTAATTGAAGGAGTGCATCAGAAACACAGCTTGATATGCGTTCAAATAATAAATGTTTTAAGAATGAGCAGTTATTACAATCAGATGTAGTGGTGGAGTGTTATAACATTGCTCTTTTCAGAAATATGTTTGTAGTCTGTAAATGCAAAGAAACCACAATGAATACACAATGAAACTTACCGAAAAGATTTGCCAGTATCTACTGTAGGTTCATATCATAGCTTTCAGTATTCTAGGGGTGGACAGTAGACTAAAGCAGTAGTGCTGCTGCTGGGTTCCAGACTGCCGGTGTTAGCCTACAGTCTGTGGATCAGGTCCAGGTCTCCATCCGATGACCGAGTTAACCCATAACCCACAAAGGACTGGATCCAGAGTTTTAGATGCAAGCGGTGTGTGCTAAAAATTCTGCCTGCTGGGCCGTTCCTTCTCCGTCGCCTAAATTACATGCTTAGATTTAAAATTTACGATATGGCCTGGAGTTAGGGGGATCTATAGAGATCAGCGGTCACACGGCTTACCTAAGACAGGGATATATAGCAGCCTAAGTTCCTCTCCAGCACTGCTCTCCATGGGAATGGAGTTCTGAGAGCTGGATCGGGTCCAGACATGAGTGTACATTATGAGGGAGATCTGTAATTTATTTTTTGTATTTAAATTCATTATTAACAAGTTGTATAAAAGCAAGTACAAGCCAACCATATAGAGTGAAGAATGAACAGTAACAATAATATTGTGTTATATTTGAGAAAGCAACCTGATTTTCGAACTTAAAAGTAGACTACACAGAGACATAGGTAGCGTTAGAGAAAGGAGACAAGAGCAAAGAACAAAGAGAAGGAGGGAATAGACTGAGAAGTAAGTCTGAGCCATCTAGATCTGATGAGAGTTGTGTGGGCAGCTGTGTTTTGGAAAGCCCCAAAAGATGGAATAGAGATGGAATACATGAGATTAGAAGTCATGTATTCCATCTCTATACATACCATATCATGTTTTGAAAAGAAGGCTTTAGTCTGTTACCAGTGTGCAGCATTAGAACACGTGGCTGCCCTCGTCATATAATGAAGAAATCTGCTCTGAGGTTGTGTCAATCCTGGAGGGTTCGGGGAAAGGAGATTTAAGGAGTTTATTATGTTCAGTATATCACCGAAGACCACAGTGCCCTGATTCTGGGGCAATCCCACCAGATATGTCAGGTTTGACAACTTGCATAGGGACTTGTCATTTGTACCTTTCTACTCAATCTTAACACAGCTAGAAAATGAAGAAGTATTTTTCTACATTTCCCCCCATTCCTCATTATGTAGAGGAGCTGCAAAGTGAGCGTGCCAGGCCTGCCTTGTGTTCTTGGTTCTATGCGGGGGGGGTTAATTTAGAAGTGAATTGCTTAAGACAGGTGGATTCAAAGAAGGAAGGTGATCTGCTGAACGTGCAAGTTTAGAAGTCTTGAAATCATTACGGGTTTGAAGGAATTAATAAAATAGGCGTTTCTGCATGCTGAAGGTGACTTTAATATCCTTAAATAAGGGGTGTGGGAATCCTGGTGGGAAGCCTGGTTTTTACATGAGAATAATGATGAGAGAAGGTTAGGGGGACAGGGCATACCATTCTCTGGAAAGTCTGCGTTTTGCATGAGAGTAATGATGGGAAAAGGTAATGGGGACAAGGCATACCATTCTCTAGTTCATAGTATGGAAGATGAGATCCTGTTCTTCAGGCTGATGCACAGGGAAAACAAGTAGTGTTCATGTCATCACTTAGTACCGATGCAGCTGGAAATCACTGCCTCTGTCTCAGTCCTGGGAGATTTGCCAACTATCCTGGGGTACCATGAGAGTCTCCCTGACATCTTGGGAGTGTCGGATCCCTGATCTAACTAAAGAAATGACACTATTAATGATTTTATGATCAAAATGAAATCTCATGGTCTATATTTACTAAACTGTGGGAATGGAAATGTGGAGCTGTTGCCCATAGCAACCATTCAGATTCCAGCTGACATTCTGTAGTATGTAAAATGAAGAAGAGAGCTAGAATCTCATTGGTTGCCATAGGCAACCTCTCCACTTTTTCATTCGTGCAGTTTAGTAAATAAGGCCCTATTCTCAGTTCTGTGTTTATCTCAAAAGTTGACTTTTTGAATATACGGACGTGTTAACGGAATGTAATCATTTATTTCCTTGGAGGAATCATTAATTAAATGCAATGCAATTCATTGAGTATAGGTAAAAGTGGTGGGTTTTTAAATTAATTATGGGGAAAGTTTCTCATGGCTCCTCTCTAATCCCTAATTGCACTCCTAACGTTGCTAATGCAATTAGTGTTTTCCTCTAAGAAGTTTGGTGAATGACCCACCTGTATTTGTCCCGTGCATGGTTTTATTGCAGCCTCAGTACACACTCTAGTTGTTTTATAGTCACTTGTGATCAGGAGAACGCCATGAATAAGCTGTATACAGAAATCCACAGAGTTCCTTAGCTTGTATTGCCATCCACATAAACACAGAGATAGCTGCTAATATGTTTCATTGCGATTAATTTTTCATTAGCATGATGTTTAATTATCAGATTTAGGTTCCCCAAATGACTCGTCTGATTGGAAGCACACCCTTGCTTTAAAATAATCTTCTCGAATAAAAAAAAAGAAAAACAGCAAGTTACATAAAATTCTACTTTAATTATTAATTTGTGATAAATGCCTGTTTCCCTGGGAGTTACAGTAAGTGTAAGTGTCTAAACAGAAGTGTAACTAGATCTTTTTTTCTCTTGTGGGGTTGGATTGAAAAACCAACAAAAGTTTTCCAGAAGCATCTCTGTGTAAAATATACTATTAACAACCCAGTGTGTTCAAAAGACTCAAATTAGGACATATACTGATACACTTTACAACATTTCTAAATTACCACCTTGTTGGGGTATGCATGGCTGCTTCTGTCACATGTACATTTTGGGAAATGTGTCAAAAGGCTGCACACAGTTGTCCTGCCAGTGACAATGGTTATTTTCTGCATTGAAACGCCACCTAGCTGTTACTGTTGGAACTGCAACTTTTTAGAGTTGCTGACAGCATGGTGTGAAAGCATATTAGCGTGCTTACTGGATAAATCCACTCCATGGCGGTATCTTAAAAACAATACAAAGTGTCAAACCTGTATGAATAGCGATAACATGCAGACCAACGCTGTTATTAGCACTCTCTTGTTCAGTGTTCCTGGTGGGAACACTCTTCTTACTTACTGTAATGTTTTGCTCATAGGAAACTAACATATAAAAATAGATGCCGAATCTTGTTATCATGCAGTTTTGGTCATTTTTAGGACTGGAAGCTAAGTTTATAAAAGAGGATGATTTCAAACACTAGGATTGGACAATGCTCAATTTTTGCAAGCAATGCATAAGCGATAATCATATTTCTATGACTGATCCCGAGACTATGGAGATACAGAGATGCACTTACATCTGTTTTTAAGGGCAAGTAAGTGTAGACCTGAGTCAAACACGGTGAGGGGGGGGAAATTTTGTAGACCATGTTACAATGTGTGGGGTGCAAATTTTTTTGCATGTACAATTTATGTACTGCATTGCTTTATGAGTAATTTGTAAATTAGTTTGAGCTAGGGAACTTCACCTCTGAACTTTAATTCTGTTTTTACAGATTCAAATTGTCTTTTCTCATGGGACGACATGGTTTTACTCAGGTCTACACTCAAATCTGTTTTGCCCTAAATTCCAGACTCTGGATTAGCCCGTATGTCCAACTGCTGTGATGTCCATGGTGGCACTTGTGGAAGTATGCTGATATTACAGCAAGGAAGTGGAAAGAGTCTCTCCCCCCTCCCCCCCCCATTTCTATTCTGGTATACATTTTAGTCGCCAATGACCTTGTGCCAATCCACTGAGGCAGGATAGTGCGGCATCCTCCACTCAGCTCAGTGATCGCCACTTCTATTCCCTACTCTGATCTCCGTCTGGACTCCACTAAGCAATCACTATCATAATGCAGGGTTGATGAAAAATTGAATTTTAAATATTGGCATAAAAAAAAAATCATACGATTTCACGTTCGACTTGTGTTGTATATCTCCACTGCACATAAGAGAGCAGGGGGAAAGCTCTGTATGTTAGCTCTACCTTAGTCTCTTAAATGGGAGGAAACTAATGATCAGATTTTACTACTTGACTTTAGTCTCGACAAGCGTGCTGATTCTTCTTACATGTAAGCATTTTTCATACATGCCATTCACAATACTCAACAAAGCAACAGTGAAACGCACTTTGGACACATTCACTGCCACGGCTGTCATTCCATGATAATTCAAAGCTCTTGTCCGGCTCATTACTGCACAGTCATTGGGTCCCCTTAATTCCTTTCATTTGGATTACTTGGTTGGTTTAGGGCTCACTATAACTGCCATTATAATCTGCAGTTTATGGATCTCTTAATGCATGGATATAAAATTAGCAATCTATCAATATCTATTATTGGGGAGTGAATTATTAGGGGTTTAAGTAGCTATGTAGCTTGATCCCAGTACTTGGTATACATTAATAAAATCAAATACCATTTTGGAACCCACTTTATATTATATCCATAGAGTATCTTGTTGTGGCTACCAACTTTAATAGCTAATAGTTATTTACATAGACAGTCTGGGCTTTTCTTTCTAGATTTTAAATATGTGTCTTTTGCGTTAAGTGTGGTTTTAAACGTTCACTTTTTTCCTTGTGTTCCTGTCATCCTGTTTATTTTTGATGGTTTAGGCAGGACCACCATTCATACAATCCATAAACTCTTTATATTTAAATGCTGTTAGTAGACAGTGCTGGGTTTTTATTTCTTCTTCTATGCACAATAGTGCCAGTTTCTCTCATCTATTCTGCTGATATTATGATATTGTTTGACTGTTACACTTAGATGGGATGAAACAATGTCTTGAACCTTGCATACTGTATATGAATTACATCAGGGCTCGAAGTGGGGGTGTATACGAGGGTATGCCATACCGGCACTTCTCCCACTGATGTAATAGAAACATTTCAAATCTCCATTGACTTCTATTATATTCAGAGTTCTATACCCCCACATCTGAATGTCCATACCAGCACTTCTAAATTTCCACTTCGACCACTGACTTACATGATATTGTTCCAAACATTTATTTATTGTTTGACTGCAATGATAATCTTGAGACACGTACAGGGCCGCCACCAGCATCAACCGGGCACAGGACTCACAAAGTCCCGGTTGGCCGGGCCCCCCACATGACGCAAGAACATTTAGGAGGCAATGGCCCGGTGTTCTGTACTGGCGTGCCTGAACTCAGCCTGCCTGAACTCAACCCCCACTGTCGGGAGTTGGGGGGGCGGCTGTCCCCCCCCATCCCCCGATGGCGGCACTGAACACGTATCCAGTGTGTATCCAGCTTTAGTCTCAACGTCAGCTTAGTGTCTTCACCACAACCTAGTTACAGCATTTGTGTGTCATCTTATCCTACGGTTATGCCATCTGATTTTTAAATACGTTCTATGAAAGTATGTACTTTAAACTTCTAGTTTACATTGCGAGCTCAGGAACACTGCTCACACTATGGGGTATATTTACTAAGCAGGGAATTTGCTGGGGAATTGAAAAGTGGGGGAAGTTGCCCCTAGCAACCAATCAGATTCAAGCTCTCAGTTTCATTTTACACACTGGAGAATGTAAGCTCGAATCTGATTCGTTGCTATGGGCAACTTCCCCACTTTTCAATTCCCCAGCAAATTCCCTGCTTAGTAAATATACCCCTATATTTATTAGGTTGCCACACTCTTTTGAGACATAAGCTGTATACATTATTTTTTACCAAAGACTTGTTTGATGTTCTACAAATACAATTATAGCTGATTCAAATTGTGCTCCTGTTACTCTGCAATTTACCTTCATTTTATTTTATTGAATGTGGTAAGTGATTTCGAATATGAAAATCTAAATTGTAAGACGGCGTAAGAATGATTTGCAGAAAGTAGAGTCAATTAGGGTCTGTTTCATCTCAAACAAGCACAGACTTTACATTTCCATCAGTGGAATTCTATTAAGGATATTGTAATCACCTGGAGAACATAATGTCACAATAGTTTGTAAATACAAACATTATAACATTACTTTTCTACAAAGTCTAAATCAAAAAAGAGCTTCATACACTGTGTTCTGTGTATAGGCTTGCGGTATAAGGTGACAAGTAACCCTGACGCTCTCTCTCTAAGTAGTTAATCTGGGTGACTGAATGAAGATAGAAACATAATGCAATTACCTATAGTGCAGTACTATAGACCAGTCATATGTAAAATAACAGGATTCATATAAATTAGAGAGTGTGTAATTTTATTCTTTGAATACATTGATAATTACATATATATATATATTGACCAGCATATTACTGTTACACTGTTATTAGACTGGGGCTAGGAGACATTGGCCTAAATTCACTAAGCAGGGAGTTTGCAGGGGAATTGAAAAGTGGGGATATTGCCCATAGCAACCAATCAGATTCAAGCTCACATTCTCCAGTATGTAAAATGAAACTGAGAGCTTCAATCTGATTGGCTGCTATGGGCAACATCCCCACTTATTAATTCCCCTGCAAGCTCCCTGCTTAGTGAATTTAGGCCATCGTCTCTCACCTGCAATACTAATGGGATTTACTTCCCCTGCAATTCAACATGGTCATGCGTGCCTAAAGATCAGAATCTGACCCTATGTATCAGAGGCTAAGCAATAGGTCCGCACAGGCTTGACTGGGTTCAAGTATAGGGTGTCTTTTTAAATATAGAGTCTACAATACCAAATTAGATTATCTGCACCAATTTTATTCTCAATTGATTTATGACATCATAGCGTGCCAAACCTCTTTTTAAAGGCGTGTTACTCGCCTGGGCCTAAATTTATCAATCAAGGGAGAGTGCATTGAATCAGATTCAAGCTCTCAGTTTCACTTTACATAGTGGAGAATGTGAGCTGGAATCTGGTTGCTATGGGCAACATCCCCACTTTTCAATCTCCCTGCTTAGTAAATTTAGGCCTTGGGGTCCGTCAAATCTTCCCCCGGTCCTCTACCCACAGTGATTCTCTGCTCCTTGTGGTGACATTGTGGTGTCACATGGCAGATGCAAAGAGCCAGAACTGTGTAAATAAAAGCAAAGTGTACGCCACTGCTCCATCAGTAGCTAGTCACTGAGGTCATTTAAAAGGTTACATTTCCTCTATGACTTACCTAGTTAACCTTATATTAAACCGTACCTCAGTGAATGGCTGCTGATAGAATGCTTAAGGCACTTTCCCTTAAAGGCGCATAGATTCTCCGCTACTAGCAATGTGGCTAATGATGTCTCAATGCTGCTAGAAGTACACAACCTGCTAATGGCATGCATCTATTTACTGCAGCACTGGGCATCGGCCCGGCCCTCCGTTGGTTTCCTTGCCTTTTGTTAGAGGTGCCAAATGGACAGTTACAATCAGGACTAAAAAGCTTGAATAAGTAAATAATAAGTAAATAAGATGCATACATCGCTTATACTAATGGCTGTGTATTGCTATTCAGGTAACATATGTATTCTACACATAGTACTCTTGCTTTAATGAGCAAATAGCGATCTATAAGCATACCTGCTTTATATGTGCACATATATTGATGTACTGACAGCTGATTAATTTACACTTTTGTAACATATTTTCCTGGCATACATTTTCCTACTTTCCAAATCCAAAACCGAGACCTCTCAAGAATAACGAATAAATCTGAGCAAAAATAAAAAAAAAACGGGCAGTAATCCTCATCCATCACTGTCGGGAAAGTTGCTTAATCAGTGTTTATGGCCATGGTCTTACAGTATAAAATCGTGCATCATGTAAAGTTATGAGGTATTTACCGAAATAATCAATTCTTATTTCAATTCCATCTTAACTGGAAATATCCCTTCACAGGTTTGATAAATGCAGACATTTAGTTACCATGTCAGCTGTTATTTACTTTGGGAGTCACCCAAAAGCTATGCCCTTATGCAGCAAGTGAGCGGAAAAAGTGCTTGGTGTTTAGATAATGATACTTTGAACAAGTCGATAAGACCACAAATGGGATATTACAATGGATGAGGACAATGGCCAGATCTGGACAAACCAGATGGGTCCAGCCACATTTTGCTTCCTCAAAGACTGCTTAATTTATCAAGTACTGAAATACTGGAGCATTATAAAGTGATATTTGCAGATAATATTGTTTTCTTATTTACAGTAAATTAAACTGCAACATATCATCTTTGTAAATCTCTCTCAAGAGAAAGCAGTAACTACTACTAGATAAGTAAATATGTAACACTATGACGTTTCTAAAACACTGGCATGGCTCTGAATACATTCCGGAACCATTTGCGTCATGCTGTCAGTATCTCTGAAAAGTTGCAGTTCCACCTAACAGCTAGGTGGCGTATCATTGCAGAAGATAATGGTGTCAATGGCAGGACAACCTGCGTGCTGCAAAGCATTAGTGCAGCGTTTGACACATTTTGCCAAAATATACAGGTGACGGAGGCAGCCATGCATGGCGGTATTTTAGAAACGTTAAAAAGTGTGACATCGGTACACGATTTGTCAGAAAATATGTACGGATTACAGAATCCAAACACATGACCCATCTCAGCCTGGCTGACTGACACACACATCTTAAAGTGTTGCAAAAGACATGTTGGAATTACCAATTTTGAAAGAATTAGAAGAAGGTAGGCTACAGATATTTCACAAGGTAACCCTTGATATAAAATATATAACATAATATAATATAACCTTAAACATCCCATAGAAAACCCAGATGATTTGGGCATATGTTGGCTAGGGCTAGACTGAGAAGTGACATTCTGTAAGTGACCAAATTTAGGTGGGTCCAACTAAAAAGTAGATGGGATTACCTCTCTATTATTTCTTGTATTGTACCTGTGCACCTGAATCCTAATAACCTTAATAACAGCAGTGTTAGCATTTCTATGTACAGCCATGTACAACATCCGCTTACCATGGCCATTTAATACTCTTTTTTAGTATAAGGCTATACTATAACCATTTTAGTATAAGGCTATACTATAACCATCATCCAATACAAAAATATTTTCAAACAAGAGGCTTGTCAGTGGACTGAATTCAGACTTACGTCTTATTGAACTTATGTGTGTAAAGGTATGAGTGGGAAAAACTATGTTGAAAAGCAGGGGAGGTAAATTTCATTAGTTGCAAATAGTATTAGAGTTAAGAGATGATGTTTCCTAGCCTAAGTCTAATAACAGTGTAACAGTAACATTGGTTAGTATCTATGTGCAAAATGCTAAATTCAGCATGGTTTTGCCCACTAGTAAGCTCAATAGTACATAAGCCTGTGTCTGGTTCAATGACTCCAAGGAACCACCCCGGAAGCATTTGCATCATACTGTCAGTAACTCTAAAAAGTTGCAGTTCCAACAGGAACAGCTAGGTGGCGTATCAATGCAGAATTTATCTAATTTATTTCAAAGATTGATATAAAAATGGTGCATGATCAGTGGAGAATATAGTGTAGTAGCAGGTTTTAATAATCCTTAATCAGCAGTATTTATATAAATATACAGCAAAAATACGCCAAAACAAACAAAACAAAAACTCACATTACTGTACAACTATTTGCTATAAATAAAGACTTAATGAGCACTTTGTAAGCTCAGATGAGCACATTTCCACTGACCTTATCCTAGCATTACTCTTCAGACAAATAACGATTGACAGCAATTATTTTAGACTTTTGATGTTCTGTGGGAATTTTTAACTTGTGAAATATTTTTCCCAAACAGATTGGCAGTGTTACGCTATAACAAGATGTTTTTCTTAGGTGTGCAATTAATAACAGGGACAGAACAGCAGGATGTATTGTAGTACTCACAGCATTGAGTAGTGGATTGGATTAAACCCATGATATGCTTTTTTAATGCAAAAAAAAATCACAACTATAAAGTTATTTTCATAAATGAATATTGGTTAAATAAACTGGCTCGATGATTTAGTGAAAAAGACGAGAATGACACATGAAAGTGAATGATCGAAGTGTATATTAAAAGTGACAGAAGGTATCAATCCTGACACAGGCTAAAATAGTTTTGTACAGACACAGAAGCAAGTGACCGATGAGGCCAAGTTTATGATCAAACTACAACCAAAGTTGAATGTATTTATCAGAAATGTTGACTATTATACATCTGTGCAGTGATATAAACTCAGTCTGTCTTGGTTCCTGTCAAACATGGACAATGCATTTTCTGTACGAGGAAACACCTGTCCTAGCTGAGCTCAGGCACTAGTAACCATATACATTCTTCCTTACTTTTGCTGTAATAGGTATATATATATATATATATATATATATATATATATATATATATAAACTATATATATATATATATATATATATATATATATATATATACAGAATCCATGTTATTCATCTATTGGAAGGAATCATGGCAGCTGCCACAGACTGCACTTGTCAATGATGAAGTGTATTGTTGCGGCAGATGTTAGTCATTTTCATCAGATTTTTAGTAAATTTGAGCATTAAGAAGATGAGCGTTTAATAATAAAACTTCTATCACTTACAAATATACTAGAGACATGCAAAAGCTTTCCATGTGTGAGGACTGTTCCCTTTTTATCCATGTCACTCTCTCCCTGTTTATTTAGCAGATTAACAACAAACACACAAGACGCATCTTTGGAACAAATTATACTTTAATAAATTTTGAATCAAATTGTTCAGTTAGGGACATTGGGATCAAAATGAAATCATACTATAACTATTTATCTAATCAGTGCTCGAAGTGATCCGGATACACCGGTATGTTATACCGGCATTTCTTTCACTCTCCTCCCCTTGTATTTTGTGATAAATGTTCTTGAAAAGCTCCTTCCTCCTCCATACGCCCTCCACTTTGAGCCCTGATCTACATTATTTATATTAATGGGGGCTAAAGAAGGCAGGGGTCAATATGTACCAGAATACTTTTAACAATCAGTAAACAAGAAACTAAACCAAACCAGTCACTCTCTTTCCAGCCACCAGCACCTCCCCGGGTGATAAATAATACTGGTCATACAGGCTAGCTTCTACTCAAACCACACAGACCAGCTACGCAGACACAGCAAGCAGACGAGCCCCCAAATTCACACACCAAGGGCAACTATCCTAAAATTTATTTATATACACAATAAGAGAGCTATTCACATTGCTACTCTATAAGTTATAGATACAAAAATCTTCCAATCCATATAATGGTAGTACCCATCATATTGTAAGAAAGGAAAAATCAACAACAATATCTATTTTGTGTAAATTTTTTCTTCACAGTATCTTTAAATTTATTTCTGGCCTCTTTTATTCTGTCTTACTTTTCTTCTTTTTATACTCGCTCATAGAGAGAAGAAAGATTCCATTGTGCAACAATGTTAGCTATGAATTTTACATCTACACCTGTAAAGGTAACCAGCCCTAGGTAGAGAGTCACTTTATTGTTATTAAATCAAATCAGTTTACTCAGTTTGAACACTACTAAAGGGCAACACAGTTCCCCGGGGTTCTGATATGAATAAAATTATACTCCATTCACATTGTCATGAAAAGATTGGGTATTTCAGGCAAATTCCTGGGTTTTCTGAAATTCATTGTTTTTTTGTGAAATTTGAACAGTGCCTGTTAACAATCTTGGGTTTCATATCCCAGGATTTGAACCTGTATAAAAAAATAGGATTATTCCTGTGTCCGCAGGTGTGAACAGGTGACCCATGTCGGACGAACATCAAGCCTACACCTATGTTTGCATGGTTATGTTGGCAAGGGTATTAAGACTTCCTACCATTCAGTATAAACATCACAAAAATATCTCTAAATGTAGAATGTTGCTTGCTTTATCACTAATATAACTACATACTATACAAATATATCTCTGCATTTATAGAAGTTATTTCCTATGCTGATGGGAAACAGCGATCGCACATATGTGACTGAAATATTATATCAAACAATGCAACTAAAATAAAGGTTGTGCAGACTAAAAATCCACTATTCTGAAACTTTTGTCTAAAACAAAGGTCCACCTGGAAGTGGCAGAAGTGGACTGTCCCTGTTGTCAGTAGCTCTAGGGACCTGATGGCTAACCTGTGACACTCCAGATGTTGTCGAACTACAAGTCCCATCATGCTTTGCCAGCTCGTGCTAAAGGCTCAGCATTCCAAACTCCTGGCAATGTATGATGGGACTTGTAGTTTGACAGCATCTGGAGTGTCACAGGTTAGCCATCAGGGCTCTAGGGGGACAGGTTTTCTCCATAGTAATATCACCATTATAGTGTATGTAGACTTATATAGGCAGTGCAATGCTCCATGGGTAATTATAAAATAAAGCTCTAGGGAAGTGAACTATATCTCCAGCACCACCTGTTGGATGTAGCATTTTTCTGGTCAAACTAACCCATTAAAGAGCCTTTTAAACACGCTGGGGATTAAAGCCAAGCCAGTAACTTCTCCATAAGGAAGAGGTGACCTTCTGCAGACAACTGTTTCGCGGTGCAGAAAGTCCCGATTGCTACAGTTAGCCATAATTGTGACAGCTCATCCAAGGTGCCTTGTCCCAGGAATGTAGCTATCCACCATCATTGTTGACCTAAGCTGACATCAAGGACCTAGGAAGTTTCTGGACAACCAGACCAAACCCTTAAAATGTTTTCCTATTGGACTTCCCCTCTAGATTCATTGAATACTTCCCCAAGTCAACTATTGCAACACTTGGTTGCAATGGTTGACCCACAAACGGCCGTACTTAAAGTTCATAAAGCCTTCAGTTAGTTTACTTGTTAACATATACATGTATAATTTTTGCATGTCTCTGAAAACAGCCCAAACTCTAAGTCATTTGTTGCTGCCACTACACTAAAAAAATCAATTTCAATGTGTGCTCCCATCGGACCGCAACAGCGAGAAGTAGACTTTGTCCTCACTTAACCTCCCATACTTACACTTCAAGACTATTTCCTCAGTAGAATATTCTAGTACGCCAGCCTGAGTTTAAAATGGATTCTGTGTCGGTGACGGAATTGCTCAAATTATAAATAAGAACAAGTACAATTAGAAAGGTGATGAGTGACCCCATTTTGAAGTTTCATTAAACTTCTTCAATGCTGAAAGAAAAATAGAACTAGTTGTACAAAGCGAATTACAATATACTTACCAAATGTAAGAGAAAGGTGGATGCTTTCATAAATGCAATGCCATGTGATTTATAGTATCTTACAGTTCTGTTAAAGAGGAAGAGCACTCATAAATGTGTGTATGTGTGTATATATATATATATATATATATATATATATATATATATATAGTTTTGTATCTTTCAAATGTTGCGTCACTGGTTATAATTATCTGAAACCTTTCATTGACAGTTATCTACATTATTTATGTCACAAATTACTCACAAGTGGGTAAAACCATGTGGAATTGCAGGGGGAGGTAAAATGAATGTCAGTGTTTGCATGCAGGGAGAATACTTTATTTTGACAATTTGCACACAGATACTGACCAGCGTTACTGTTACACTGTTATTAGACTTGGGCTAGGAAACACCATCTCTCAACTCTAAAACTTTTTGCAACCCATGCAATTCAACATTGTTTTGCCCACTCTTGAGTAAATTGTGAGTAAGTCAGTAGTATCTAANGTCTGAATCTGGTCCAGTGTTCTTAATTAATTAATATCAAGCTTTATTAAAGTAAAACCATTGTAAAATAAAAACGACAGTAATGATAATGGACACATACCGACCATGTCTAAGGATTATGATGCTTAGATTCCGAATCTATAAGTGATGATCTCGTAGGAAAACCTTGGGAAATGTTAGTTTTTTTTATTTAATATATCTATTAATTTTTTCTATATGTGGCTATATGTTTTGTAAAATTGCATTGTCAATTATCAGCTAATAGTCACCTGTATCACGAATATTAAGAACATGCAACCAGGGTTCCAGTTTTAAGTGCCTGGAAGTAAAGAGCAACCATAGACAGGTACTCACCAGAGACCCCCATGATATAGTAGGTTGCTAGGTAGATACAACCCGGTGGGAAGCCAGTAGGTTTTGCTGAGTAGACAGAGAAACAGGGCAGGAACATGGTGAATGGAATAGACGCAGAAAACAATGAGTCCCGGGAATGGATGGTGCCACAGAGAAAGCAGAATACTGTAGCTGCATATCTATGCACAGGGTGAACCAGTGGCAGGATAGCATGGCACAGGTGAATACACGGTAACCAGTGTAGACTTACATGTTCTAGCAGTACACAACAAGAAGAACCAAGTGAGTCCGATACTTTGGCACTGGAGCATGGCTGTAGGATTTAAATAGAAGGAGTGATTGTTGAATTGGCCTTACCTGTGCAGATTCTGGAAGATGCACAATGATGTTACTAGGCAGCAGTATATGTGCAAGGTAAGTACCGCACATCGCAGACCAGAAAACAGGAATGAAAGGCAGAGACATGAACTGTCATAGCATGAAGCATGGTCATATATAACCTAATGATGCTTTGCTTTTATGTTACCATACACCTTAGACAGGACTTGCGTTTGGAACCAGAGGAATAACTAGGTAGGCATCTGGATCACATATACAATACTCATTTGTGCAGGGGTTTCACTTTCATATGCTTTTTTTTCTCCTTTCTCCTTCTGTCACAAAAATATGTCTTTAAGCCACCTTTAGTAATGCTGGAGATATCAGACAGCCATTATATAACTGCCCCAAGCCCAAGTGATGTAGATTTGGTTGCTTTCCCAGGAATAAAACCCAAAATTCTGCAGTCAATCTGGGAGTCACCAACTAGGGTAAATCACTGATCTGCATGCATTGAATACTGAAATCAGGATGTTGTCCTATGTGTACATAAGTAGGATATAAGACGTACCAGTCAAACCTATACAGTACAGTATAATATGGAGCTGTATCCACTTTAGCAATAGCTATAATAACATTATGAAGCTATTTTGCTTAAAAGTCCTATCACACCTACTTATTAGTCTGCAGAAGCTGAAATCAGGTCTGTCACTTTCCTGCGCTCTCTTTTGTGTCTCTTCTATTTCTCATGTGTGTGACCCACTTTTCTCTACCTCCCAGTAATCACCCACATGGGAGCCTATCCACACCAAAGGTGTCTATATTTGTTTCTGAGGAAGGTGAGACAGGAGTAGGATATACATAATATGCAGCAGATTATATTCACGCTCTGTGTCGGATGATTAGTCTCATTTAAGGGTTTTTTTTATTTATTAATTTATATTTAAATGCTAATTCTGAAAACCATAGAAATGCTTTGTACGGGCTCCAGCTCTATAATTTGTGCACAATTAATCATAAACAACATCAAAGTAATCCCAGCAGTATATACCGTCTCGTTTTCCATCTCAGCATATATGCCCATATAATATATGTGTTAGTATTAGCAATTCCCTGTTGCAATCTGTGTACATGATAATGGATCAGGAAATGTTTATGACAAGTTATCATTAGTAGCAATTTTTGGAGCATTATTTCACAGATGCAAATCTGGGCCAACGCAAATGGAAAAAACTGGCGTGGATTCATCAGAGCGAGTAAATGCTTTATTAGATTTATTACTTTGCATGGCAATTCTGAAATAAAGTAGTAATTAGCACCCCTCACATTTCAGTGTAATTTGTCCAAGTGCATACCTCCCAACATTTGCCGGGGAGAGAGCGGGACAGACATGTCCCGCCCCATGCCCGGCCAAACCCCGCCCCAACTCCACCCAGCCCCTCCCCTAAAGTCCCACCCTCTTTTCGGCCAAAACAAAAAAGCCCCACTTTTCTACCAGTTTGTTTTCTCATTTAAATAGTCTCAGTAGCAGTGTTAGGCCTATCCAGAAACAAGCCATTCTACAGAAACTCACAACTCTGTCACGTGCCTGTTTTCTCAGTAACTTAAAGTACCACCAGGTAACATGTACCACTGGTTGAGGGCCGTTGCGATAGACTAGGGGTAGGCAAATTGTGTTGTCAAACTATTTTTCCCAGCATGCTTTAACTGCATAGACATAGTTACCTGACAAAGCATGCTGGGACTTGTGTTTGACAACACCTGGCGCTGTTTGTCTACCCCTGCTATAGACTAATTAACTGATTATTAATTAGCTGCAGGGTTGCCGACTTTTTCTTTCTCCCTCCTAGCAGTATTGGGATGGGGCTATCACTGAATAGCATACTCATGCATTTATTATGGATAGATGGGTCTTAATATCTTCAAGTCTCACCCATTCTTTGTGACAATCAGGGCTGGAGACTTCTTCAGCCCAGGTCCCAAGGGATTTGCCATCTCTGAAAGGTGTACGTTTAGGACAGTCGGGAAAGAGCAGGGGCCTGTGGCCGGCAGCATGACTCTTCAATCCTAACAGGATTAAGGAGTCTGCTGCATGGCACTGAGCACCCCTCTGCTACACATGCACACTGGTAATGGTGTCCGGGTCAGCTACCCCTCCCGGGCCCGGAGAGCAGAGTGGGGAGGGATGGGGCCGGGGAGCCCCAATATTTCTGATTGCGGCCCTGCATAAAACATACTTTTCTCTCCATTCACATGGTGTAGTCTCAGTGAGGTGAGATATGGACAGAAACAAAAATGAAATTGATTATCAGGAATTCATATAATGAGATGGCAAATAAAACCTGAAAAGCAGAATATCAAGAGACGATGAGAGACACCATTTTTCAGGTTTACAATACAGCTGTGACAGCTTGATATAGAGTCTCTGTACAACAGGGGAGACACAAGACAGCACACTTTACTGCGTGTATCGCCACATAGAGATTTGCAGTAAGACTTTAAAATCAAGCAAGTTGCAATGCAATAATATGCGAAGTATGCAAATATATTTTATACAATACTACCCTGATGTATATTACCGCGTGGTCTCAGTAATTGGATAGAGGAACTATGGCAGAATGAACTTGTTATGTTTAAAATATGCATTGCCATTAACGGGACTAATAAATCCGTGCTCTCTGTTTTTATTTAGCTGTCTGGATTATGAATATTAATGTAGAACATATTATTATGGACTTTTAGATTAAGGATGCATATTGTTCATTAGGAATGTGTTGCGCTGTATCCAGATGTGTCACATCTGCTTAACTTTTGAATTTAATTTAAATTAAAAAAGAAACAAAAAAACCCTTCTAAATGAGAATTTATTATGCAAATGCAAACACATAACTAAACAAAACCATGCACGGAAATAATAGGAAAGGGTTTGTCATGAATAAGTTTTTTATATTTTTCATTATAAAACTTTAACTTGTAGAACAATTAAGTGTGTATCATTATATTTTCTGTATAAATGCAATGACACCCAAAGCCCCATCCCTTCTACAATTATAGGTTTACTCAGTGGGCGAAGTGGAAATTCAGAAGTGGGGTATGGAAACACAGAAGGCAATGGAGATTTTCCATTTTTCCATTACATCAATGAGAGAAGTGCCGGCATGGCATACCCCTGTATACACCCCCACTTCAAGCCCTGGGTATACTACTAATGATCAGGGCTCTAGTTACAATAGATCGCTGCCTGAAATCTCCTGTCCAGGATTTGACTACTCTCCCAAATACTGGGGGAAGTGGCCGAAATTTGTGACTTGCCTGGAGGGTTGGCAAACCTGATATATACATACTATTATCACACATGTATTTGAAATGAAATAGTCAGGTATATAGCATCCCTCCCAAACATTAAGGGGACTGGAAATGGGACAATTAGATCCCGCCCGATGTCCAAGGTCTGCCTCGACTTTTTCTGCTGTGATTGTGGCAAAACTTCTAATAAACTGAAACCTTCAATGCTTACCAGTTTGTCAATTTATCGGGATAATCTAGTAGGTGGGCTGGACAGTGGGACAGTCACCAAAAGTGGAACTTGCTGCAATCAGGACGGTTAGGAGCTATGGGCATAGACAACCTTTTGCAATCCAGGGGTTATAAAATGATCACTGCCTGCATGCTCCAAAGATATAGGCCTAGCTGATGTCTGGCAAAGCACAATGGGCCATGCTGATTGCCTGTATTAAATATTATTATATCATTTTCCTGATTGTGTTATTGGAGTTACTGATCCTTATCCAGAGGTGAACGTGCATTGTGCGTACCATATTTCTCTGCACATGACTGGGCTGTGCCTCTTGTATATGTTTGTGAGTATGGCATGAAGTTTATAGACACATCCCTGTCAAGCTCTGCGTACTTATGTGACCATATATGTTGTGTGAGCACAGTGTCATTCATACTGTGTAATCTGAAAGGCACAAAACTGGGTGTTACACAGTACGAAAAGTAGATTTGTGGCGTTACAAGTGTTCCTTCATTAAACCCTATGAAAATGACTGGGATATTCAGAATCACGCCATTGAACAAGTTTAGAAGCGCAAACAAGCGATTAATGGTCAGAGATTAATGGTGATCTCCACATAAGTTTGTGATATATTTAAATAAAAAGGTATTTTCCACATATATATTCTGTTTTTTATTTACAGTTCAGTCCATAATCTCAAGAAGAGCACTATTAAATACAAAACAAAAACTCAGACTAAAGAATAGGGTGATGTTGGAATTTACGTACCTGCACATGCGAATGTAATTGGAAAATAAAAAAATGTGCCAGATTCAGAGTTGCATCTCAGCATATACGCAAGGTGTTATGTTCGCACTTTGCCTGTGCGCAAACTCTGGATCAGCTTAAATTTTTTACGTCTGCGTTCAGGTCTGGATAGGGTACATCCGTACTTTACATTAACAGAGTCCCACAACCCCTTACGTCCCACAAGACACCACACCACAATGCAAGCTCACTATTACACTCAAATACGCACAATTTTAAAGAACGCAGAGACACTGAATGGTGTATGTTCACCTCGTATTGGGGCCACTATATTGCTTTTTCTATTAAATAATTGTTCAAAATATATCATAGGGTGAGTTTAGCCTTAGTTTACACTGAGTGACAGATGCTACTGATCATAAATAATTAAAAGTAATAATAAAATGTAAATTGAATAATTGGCAGCGTCTGTGGTCTGGCTGAGATGACTGTCAGTCATTTGTAGAAGAAAAGACACGGCTGAGAGATCTGCACGAGAGGTAGCTCAAACACACATGCTGCACTATGTGATGCATTATAAATAATTCTGCTAATACAAGGTAGTAATCCAAGGCGTACATGAGTGGGAGGACTCATGTTACAGTGCTAAGCAGTAAATAGCACAAATAAAATATGTTTTTATATTTAGTAATATTACCAGTGCACAGTGCTCAGCACTCCTGAATAACGCATAGAGGCTCGCCATGTAATCATCATAAACAGCGCTCAGCTCTCATACATAGACTGTTAGGTTGCATGGAGGGAAAGGGTAGGAGAAGGGGGGTTAGGAATAGGCTGTGGGCAAGTGATGGATCAGGGTGAAGAAAGGGACTGGTTAATAGAAGGGGAAGGTTGGGGTTAGGAAAGGACTGGTTAATAGAAGGGGAAGGTTGGGGTTAGAAAAGGTTAAGGTGAAGGATCAGGCTGCGGAAGGGGACTGGTTAAGAATGGGAGTTCAGTTTTAGGTTGCAGGGGAGCAATTGATAGCAGAAGGGGAAGGTCAGGGTTAGGGTTGGTTAGGGTAATGATCAGCAACAGGAATTCTGACATCAGTCTCCCTCATTCTTCTTTACTCATTCTTCGGTATATGGTAGTCAGGTCTTGACGAAATAGGGCCACTCAGGCCAGAAAACCACTAACCACTCAGTAATTAAAATGCTTTATATATATTTTTTATTTATTAATAATAGGAAACAATGGTAAATACTAGTAATACTAATACTGTGTTAGTGAAACTTTAATTCCCNCTAGTCACTGCACAGTCCTTACACAGTGTACAGTCTCAGTACGCAGGATATTGTCGAATTATAGCACATCCTGACTGTGTTCTTGAAAGGGAAAGCGAGTCTCATCTTCTTGCAGGAGCGTTGTCTGGAGTGTTGGCCGGATTTGTTTCCTATCTCCCAATTCTTATTTGTTCTCTCTTTGATCTTCATTATGGAACAATATTTCACTGTCAGCAGTTTCCCAGGGCAGTGTTACAAAGTGTCTACAGCACCATTCACTGCGCTTAGTAAACTGAAAACTGTACAGATTGTTCTCATATGAAAAAGCAGCTTCCAAAAAATAAATGATGTATCCTGAAGATCCCATACCTTAGTTTTGAGCTATGATGCTGTGAACATAAATTTACTTTTCACTCCGTCTTCATGTTGGCAGTATTATTTCTGTGTTAAAGGAACTTTCATACATAGTTATGAAAACTACCATCACCCAATGCAACTGATGCAGATTCAGGGCAGAACAGGACAGGCTGGGGCCCTACAGTAAGGAGGCGGAGCTAGAATCACGATGGGCGGAGCAAGGCAAAGCAGGCCAGACTTTGTTACTTGGCTTTGGTACTCCATGTATTAGCGCTGTTTATAAATACATTGCGAGCTGAAGCTGCATACATAAAAACATAGAAAAGTGACGGCAGATACCGTAAGAACTATGTGGTCATTCAAGTCTACCCAGTTGTTTATTTAAATCTATACTGACCTTTGTTTATTCTCAATATACACTGTCCAACGTTCTCATGAAAGAACATAGGACCACTAGTGACCAGCGTACACACAGATGGCTTGTTGTATAGATGAAGGGTACAAGAAGAAATATAAGCCCCAAACATAGTTCAGTCTTCCTATCCTATCCTATTAGCTCCAACATAAAAATCTACAATAAATATTCCCCAAATGTTATGAGCGCTTGGCTGTGTGATTAAAACTGTCCCTGGAATTTCATTTTAATCAGTGTTTCGCATGTCTTACCGTTTTATTTTCATTTTCTGGAGAAATACGTCATGATTTATCAATATGGAAATGAACAATCCATCTAAGGACATCACCTGTGGATCTTTTCACACCTGTGCTCCAGCAAGGAGAACTGGGAAACATGCACTGTTAGTGGTCCTTGAGGACTGTGGTTGAGAAACTCTGATCTAAACCATAAGTTCCAGATCTCTGCATATCTACAGCAAGGCCAGCAACAGAAATCCCCGATACACTTTTTTGGGCCCCCCCCTCAATATAGATAACACTAGTAACGGGGCTCCCTAAAGCTTGGGGCCCATCACAGCTGTACCCCTTTTACCTCCTGTCACCGGCAATGATCTAGAGAAGCGGGGAAGAATGGGTTTCACATTATAGAATCAGGTCAAACATATCATACAGACACATACACACATATATATATATATATATATATATATATATATATATATATATATATATATTGTGACAGGGTCACGGGATTTGTTTGGGAAGGGAGGTATGTTTCTCCCAGGCTGCTGGCCTGCACGTTTTAAAGCCTCAAGGAAAATGTTTGTTTGCTTTTGGGAAATGTCTTTCCCAAAAGTATTTTCGGCTGGTGGTAATAGCCGGCATAGGGTTCCTTGAGGCGGACGGTAGGGAGAGAAGGAGGGCCCACCATCCACAAGGCCAGTCCTGGTCTTGAAGCCTGTGTAGGCCTAATCAGGTGTGTACCTGTGCAATCCCTTGATGAGGTGTCTGATGGGTGTAATCTGGGGCTCACTGTGTACTCACTATCCTGGGGGAAGGATTGTACAGACTGTGTGGGAGAAACCCTGAAATACCACTGATTGCTGGTGCCTTGATCCTGGTTTGTGTTTTTTGTTATTAGTGCTAGTCAGAAAGTCCCATGTTTAGTTAGTGCCCAGACGGGCTAGGATTTTGATTTTGTTTTTCTTATATGTGGAAAAAAACTGGCTGAGGCCAGTTGAACCAAAAAGCCGGTGTTTGTGTCCACATTATTGCTGGAAATCCCCTCCCGCTCACAATATATAATCATTTTTTTTTTACATATTTTTACACTGATTGAGGATTATTATTTTTACATAATCTATTCAGAATTCAAGATATTTTTTGAAATAATCACAACCACTACCTCTAAATATGTGGAGTAACACAGAGAGGTTCAAGTATCCCCAGTGGTACTAATACCAAAAGAGCCAGATTAAGACATCGGTGAGTCCCAGTCCCTTAAGACTAGGGAGCCAGTCCCTCACCCCCCACTCCGTCATCTTCAATCCCCCACTCCTTGGCCATNCAGGAGCAGGTTCCCCTTATTTGGTGCCACTCCTACTCCTGATTGGCCGCAACCCATAGAAGTATTGGAGTTGAGGGGTGGGCAATTACCAGCAGTGGTGGGGGAGGGGCCCTCAAAGATGATGGAGAGAGGGGGGTATAGACCAGTGGTTCCCAAACTGAGGGAATGTTTTTTTTGTTTCGATGCGGTGGCATGTTTCTAGTGTTACTTAGAAGCGCAATTTTACTTCTTGTATAGGAGCTACACAAGATTTGATATCAACCTGAAGTATTCCTCTCTTTACCTAAACTATTTTGACTCGAAAACTTAAAAATGGGAATGCTTGGTAATTATTTTGTCTTAGGGGTGCCTTGAAAAAATATGGAGACCCTAAAATGACTCTAACAGAGATAGTTTGTAAAACACTTGTGTAGATACATTAGGGCAGTCAAGATTTGTTACTATTGTAAAAGCTGAAGAGTAGAAACTATTTATAATGCATGCATAAGATATAATACCTATGCAAATTGTGACATTAAAATAATTTTTTTTATATTAGCAACAAAAGTAACACTCCACTCCTAAAATGCCACCTCTGTAATTTAACATTTATGTGTTTTCTATGTATTGAACGATAATTAAAACTCTGTGTTCCTCTGATCTCTATGTCATCATTAAAGCTCACTCATGTGCATCTATAACGTTTAATAGAAAAAAAACCTTCCTAATAAAACTCACCCTATAAAAGGTTAATAATCTTATCCATGAAGTTTAAAGCAGTGAACTTGCACAATCTGGCATTTTAAGTTGCGTTTATGAGCAGATGTTCTGCTTATTATGATATCATTTCACATTACCAATTAAATCCACACAGAACGCAAATTGAGAGGCCGCTCAAAGTACTGCGCCACAGGCTTAATTTATATAGCTATCTGTTGTTTCAATAAAATATAACAGAGTAAATGCAGCTCCAGAGTAATGTAAGTTGTACAAGGATCCATGTCAAGATCCGAAAACTGTCTATTACTCATTATAATAAAACACAAAACCTTAAAAGACAAACTTCTATGTCTGGAGTCAGCAAATCTTAAGAGGCTGCTTTTTCTAAGCATGACTCTGTATTAAAAGCTTCAAATCTGCTGGGCCTGTATTGTATAGTGACCACCTGTAATCAGCCAGGACCCTCTGGTTTATGAACCATGAGTTGTAGAATGATATAACAACAGGAATCATGAGACAGTTACATGAGGGGAAGTTTTACATAACTGAGGCGTCTAGCTCCCGGCTTTATAGTCACTGAACGAGTTAATGCCGCAAGAAACATCTGAGCCTTAAGATCTCCATGGGTAGCCCTCTTCACTGGTCACAGTGCCATTTAGGGGTCTAGTTAGTTATTTGAATACTGAAGAGAAGCTACATGGGGCTGTGTAACTGCCTGAAAGGAAGTTATTCTTCTCCGAACATACTTAAACACAGACTTACAGCTGACCCCAACCATTGCATGATCATCACATTTGGTACTACTCAAAGATGTAAACAAAATAAGAATACACAGGGTATCTACACCAAACACAACAGACTGGATCCTGACCTACCCTACATCGTCTGGGCTTCTGGACACTTAAGTCTAAACCTCCTAACATTTAAGCCTACCTTAAAATCAACACGTTGATCTGTTTCTATATGCAGCAGATCAGCACATATCAGCATAACCCTGCTCCGCCGGGTTACTTAGCATGCCTATCCCTGCCTACAGTGCTGCATTAAGCATGCTAATATAAAAACCCAAACTCCAAATATCTGGTATAAATGTACAATAAATTTCCAATAAGATTAGAAATAAGAAACAAATAACCAAACATACAGTCAGACCAAAGGGTACAAGATGCAGCTGGAATGTGATCACAAAAATGTCATATTAATGGTAACCCACAAAGATACGTAAAGAAATACAGTATACAATCGCCTGTATGAAGATTAATAGTGCCTTATTGGTAGAGAAAGAACTTGCCTTCAGAACAAATAATTGATGACATCTCATTGATCTTCTTGTTTTCTTGTGTACCAGTTACCCTCTATAACCTCAGGTTAAATGCTTATTTCTATTCCCATCATTCATTCAACCCTATCCCCCCCTCACACTCACTATGACCCTGACGCTACCATTTCACCTCTTTATCTGATACATTGATAGGCAGCACAGAGGCTCTAGTAGTTAGCACTTCTGTCTCTGAGCTGAGGTCCCCAGACATCAACTTTGTTGAATTTGTATGATTCCTTCTGCATAGGATTCCTCCCACAAGCCCCCATGGTAATGGTCTGGGGAAATGCCTGAAATCCACGAGTCTCCCAGATATTACGGGAGCGTTGGTATATGATAGGGATAATTATATATAATATGATAGTGCTATAAAAGAAATTTTTTTTTACATATTTTAACAGTAAATTTGACATACATTTTTACACACTTTTTGGCTCCCAACGTGTTTTAGTAGTGATGCCTTCTGCCATCAGAAATGTTTAAAATAGTATTCTTATATTCTTATAATTTCCCACATCCCTATCAAGCCACCTCATATAATTTCAGGAGATTAATCATAGTGATAACTTTAATTCCATTATTTAACATCTCATTTATTTTAATTGATCAAAAAGGCCACACTTAAGTGTATATATGCATTTGTCTAGGTGTCTTCTGGCACCCTTTAATGTTTTACCTTAGGGTACAGTACAGTCAGGACCGGCGCTACTATTAGGTGATGGACAGTTGGACAATAGTAGACACAGCCAGTGCAATTGGGTTGTGCACATCCAAAGGCTGCATCTAGAGTCCTCCAGGCACGCCCTGCAGCACTATCACACTTCTCTATCTATATGTATCACGTTTCCACTGCAGATGTAATATGTAATAGGTAAAAAAATGGCTGCTAGCAGGGCATTGATTATAGAGGTAAGGATCAATATGTATATGTAAGCCCGAAGAGGTCACAGGTCAAACATTTCATCTGCTACCACTGTAACTATTACAGCTAATGATAGTATTACTATTATTACTGCTACTTAATATTACTATTATTAATGCTACTTATTATTAATACTACTAATATTAATGCTACTACTACAACTATTACTACTAATACTAATAATATTACTCCTTCATAGGTTTCTGTAGGTTTCCCATAAGCTGATGTTTCCACCTTTTTACCAAAGATTTACTACTAGTGTTGAATGGTAGCTGGTTACACTGATGAAATAGGTTTGTGTCATTGTAAAATATAATTTATAATGTAAACCAATTGGGGGAAGACATCATGTGAAGGACAGCTATCTTCTTTACAGTAAGGCACAGAATGCACCTTCTCTTCCACAACCCTGTTGACTGTTCATACCGATCTCATAGAGCTACTGAAAGCCAGTAATGAGTCTGTTGGCTGAATTCCACATACAATAAGTTAACTGACAGCTGGATGACTTGATGGTTCTTAAGATCAGTTTTGGTATAATGGCTCTTTGCATCTGCACTGAAGTTGCTCCATTGAGACAATAATCTGATAAATGTGCCCAGATGGCTCTTAAACCATTGCTGAATCAGTGTCCCTTACTGCTAAGGTCACTATAATTGGTGTGTCTGTACAGCTAAAACTACTTTCAAAGCAGTAGTGACATTTCCCTTAGCTACTTGAGATAAGTGCTCTGGTAATGCGCGTAGCCATATTCATATAGATACAGAAAATGTTACGTCTCGTTGTTTTGCTCTTATCTTACTTATTTCTCAGCAATTTGTTTGGAGGAAGCTGCAGCATTCTAAGTAACTTCTATTACTCATAAGCCTGTAGCCAAGTCACAGAAAATCAGTAGTTGTATCTTTTATGTCCTCTTCTAGTAGGATATTAATTTGTCGTGTCGGTGTGCTCAATGGAACCGCTGCTTAGTAAAAGCTTCCACGCATTTCGTGTTGGTCCAATTTCAGACTCACATTGAAAAGCTGGAAAACTGCTAATTTTCTTTAAAAAAGACAACTTGACATTCTAATTTAATTCTGAAAAATGATATATATGCGTTTTATTATCTAGGGATAATTTGCAATATGCATTCTCCAAATGTAACAAAACAAATACCTAATAGGGTTAATATGTTGTATAGAGTATTAGAGAAAGTAAAGCTGGTCAGAAAGTATTCTCCCTGCATGCAAAGTATAACATTTAACGCTCCCTGAAATCCATCATGGTCCAAAGACTGGTTCTATGTGAATAGTTTGTTTCTCTGAAAGCATAAAAAGAAAAACCATATATATATATATATATATATATATATATATATATATATATATATATATATCATTGATATTATTGCTTCTGTTATTATTAATATTATCTAATCTACTGTTTAGAGAACAGCAGAGTTGTTTGCTAAGTATCCCCATCTACTGTGCTGTTAATGTACAGCGAAGGTGTTCCTTCTATGTTAATGTACAACATCAGTGTTTCCTCTTACTTAATGTAAAACGTATGTGTTTCCTCTTACTTAATGTAAAACTTATGTGTTTCCTCTTACTTAACTTACATTATAGGTTTTACCTCTTAGTTAATGTACAACATAGGTGTTTCCTGTTAGTTAATGTACATTGTAGGTGTTCCCTATTAGCTAATGTGCAATGTAGGTGTTCCCTTTTGGTTAATGTACACTCCAAGTGTTTCCTCTTAGGTAATGTACATTGTAGATGTTACCTCTTAGTTAATGTACAACATAGATGTGTCCTCTTAGTAAATGTAAATTTTAGTTGTTCCCTATTAGTTAATGTACAACATAGGTGTTTCCTCTTAGTTAATGTACAGTGTAGGTGTTTCCTCCGAGCAGGTGGGAGGCAATGTCTCAAAAAAAAAACCCCAGAACATTATAGTAAAAAAACTGAAATAAGCGGGAGGAAGTGCAACAATATTTTACGTGAGGAAGTGCGACAATAGTAAAAGGTGTTTTCTCTTAGTTAATGTACATTGTAGGGGTTACAACTTAGTTAATACAGAGCGTTGGTGCTGCCTCTTAGTTAATGTAAATTTTAAATGCTCCCTATTAGTTAATGTANAATGTAGGTGTTCCCTTTCGGTTAATGTACACTCCAGGTGTTTCCTCTTAGTTAATGTACATTGTAAGTGCTCCCTATTAGTTAATGTACAATGTAGGTGTTCCCTTTTGGTTAATGTACACTCCAGGGGGTATATTTACTAAGCGGCGTGATTGCAGTGAGATTGAAAAGTGGAGATGTTGCCCATAGCAACCAATCAGATTCGAGTTCACATTCTCCAGTGTGTAAAATGAAACGGAGAGCTTGAATATGATTGGTTGCTATTGGCAACATCCCCACTTTTCAATCTCACTGCAATCTCGCCGCTTAGTAAATATACCCCTAGTTGTTTCCTCTTAGTTAATGTACATTGTAGGTTAATGCACCACATTGGTTCTCCCTCTTAGTAAATGTACATTGTAGGTGTTCCCTCTTAGTTAATGTACAATGTAGGTGTTTCCTCTGAGTATGTGGGAACCAATGTCGATAAAAAACCCCCAACGACATTATAGTAAAAAAAAAACAGAAATAAACGGGAGAACGTGCGACAATATTTTAATAATAAAAGGACTTTCCTGCTGCCCTCCTCGATGGGTCCCAAAGCAACGTGATGTAATCATGGTTTATGACCAGGAACCAAGGGGGGGGGGAGTTGGTTTGGGGCAGTGCTTGGTTTCGCTAGGGTGCCCAGAGACATTACACTGCCACTAGCCATTTCTATTGAAAGTTCAGTGTAGTTGAGTACAAATCACTAGGAACATGTAGTTCTTGGTCTGTCGTATATCTGTATCTGTATTATTTCATCCTAGAGGGGACATAATAATGAATAGTAATTCTTATTCTAATACTAACACATGCTATTATGTGCTCCAATTTATAATAAACTGTGTATCTTTTTTCAGTGGGACGCCATTACTGAAATGGATGAATACAATCGTCCTATTCATACATACCAGGTATGTAACGTAATGGAAGCAAACCAAAACAACTGGCTCCGAACCAACTGGATCTCTCGGGATGCAGCTCAAAAAGTGTTTGTGGAGATGAAGTTCACACTCAGGGACTGTAACAGCATTCCATGGGTTGTGGGGACCTGCAAGGAGACATTTAACCTTCATTACATGGAGTCTGAGGATGCCCATGCAGTGAAGTTCAAGCCAACTCAGTACAGTAAGATTGATACAATCGCTGCCGATGAGAGCTTCACACAAATGGATTTGGGGGATCGCATCCTGAAACTCAACACAGAGGTTCGGGAGGTTGGTCCCATCACTAAGAAAGGGTTTTACCTGGCTTTTCAAGATATCGGAGCCTGTATTGCTTTGGTCTCAGTGCGGGTCTACTACAAAAAATGCCCTTATATGGTGCGGAACTTGGCAATGTTTCCAGATACTATTCCAAGAGTGGATTCATCTTCACTTGTTGAAGTACGTGGGTCATGCATTAAGTATGCGGAGGAAAGAGACACTCCCAAATTATACTGTGGAGCCGATGGGGACTGGCTTGTCCCACTTGGACGATGTGTTTGCAGTGTTGGTTACGAGGAGGTAGATGGAACCTGTCATGGTGAGTGATTCGTTTCTTTACGATCTTTGATTATTTATGGTGGACATTCATTCTGTTATATAGAGCACTGTTGGAGAATTTAATGAATATTGCTCTGCCAAGAGCAGTGGGACATGTCAGGGATTATTTTCTGAAACCTTGTTTAGCATATTTATGTTGGTACAACTATGGAAACCCTCAGGTCCAAGGTCCCTGGATTATTGATCTTTGATCCATGTTAAACAAGATAATATAATCTACTTTACTCAAGTTCTTTATTGATCAGCAGAAAATCTTTTAATTCGTTTATTAGTAGAAAATTACATTTATAGTTTTTAAATTGCTTTGAATAACATATTTGGTTAAAGATTTCCAATTGATTTTCGCTGTTGGCTGTAAAGTTACATTTCGTGGGTCTTAACTAATAGCAACCTTGTTTTCTCTTTCATTGTAAAGGTAAAAGCATACAGTGTGTGACACTATTCTGAAAAAAGGTTAATTGCTTTTACAGAATACAGTCTATAGCAGTTCTCTGAAGTGTGAATAGAATGCTATGTGTATAAGTTATTAAGACAAGACCCAGGTAGTAAATGAGAGGAGTGGGCAAAAAAGTGGTAAAGCAAACCAGATCAATGAGTTCTCTCTTATCAGTTCATATTGTTAAATACATACAAAGTATTGTGGGGTTTATGGAGCTATATCAGTCTTTGTTCTGTCTACTAATGTTTCTTTAACAAATGTATTTGGTTCAGCATTGCTTTTTGCAAGTTTTTATTATTATTTTAGGAGTGTTTGGAAATATTGGTTTTTTTAGATGAATTTACCCCTAATCTGGCTCAATTGAGCCGACATACTGTTTAAATGAAGTGTTTAAACCATCTTAATAGATGCACAAACATTTGCCCCATGATGACATTGAACTATCATTTCAGAGTGTTAATAAAAACTAAACGCACATTAAGAAAGTCACATTTCACTGATACATACTATGATACTGTATTTTGCTAGGAATTATATAAAAAACTGACAACATCGTATGCTTCACTTAAAATGTAATCTTATAAAATTCTGGTTTACACTTTAAGTGGAATTATCCTTTTATCCTATTAGCCTTTTAGAAAAGACAATTTATATGAATTTATGGCAGTGACTTCAGTTAACATAACTATTATTTAATGTACCCAAGGGGTAGCCAGTGGGGTCAGTACATGAACAGCCAATCAGAGACACTTAGATAGTCTTGCTGATAGGCATTGTCATCGTTGATAGTCATTTCTCAAGATCGCTCCTATAAGGTTGTTCATTTCCAGTTAATGAAAATCAGGACTCGCCTAAACTTGATGCTTAATCTGCATTATAGTAAGCATTAGTTCCTATGTCCCTCAGTCCTGACCAGGGGCACAATGAGAATTCAATGTGGGCCTGAAAAAAAATCAACAAGAGGCCACATATGGGTGGAATGAGCTATAGTATATATGGGGCTAAATAATGTAAGTGGGCTTCCACTGCTGAAAAATCACTACTGAGTGCCCCACAAAAAATAATTGTGTCTTTCAAAATATGTTACCATTACATGCAGCAACTATTGTGATAAGGAAGCACATCACATGGATAAACTGAAGTTTTTCTTCTTCTACAGTAGGGCAACATACAATTGTCACACCATAGTCCAAAACTCTTGAGGTGCTCCAGTGGTCCCTAACGTAACCCAGCCTATCACTTGGGCAGCTATTTTGCTGTCAAGAGCATGGACCCTCTGTCCTTTAAACACTATCAGGAGGGCACATCAGCCCCACCTTGATCCCACCACTTTCCCTCCTGGTCAGGATCCTCCACGTTACTCTCATGTGGATAGATGTCTCAGTCACTCTATGGTATTGTTATTAATATTTAGGACTTTTAAATATAAAGCTAGTGGAGTATTAGAGTAGTATTTATTAAAGGACTAAGATGGCGATGGCAATGCATAATTTGCGGAATCGTTTTCTGATCCCTTTTTCGTCCTTTCATTGCATCCGTAACTCATCAGGATCGCGCAGCAACAGAAAGCTATGCTGGCGCTGTATCTATACAATGTATTCCACAAGCTGCTGAGTCTAAAAACATGCAGACGGGGAAGTCATTATTTGTAGAGAGCAGTAGTAACGAATGAGTACATTTGTATGCGGTTACCCCGAGTGATTCAAAATGAGGTGCGCTTAAAAAAATTTCAATATGTAACAGTGTAATTGCAAGCAATATAGATGCATTATTCAGTGTGTTCTTCCATGAAAAGGTATCAGGAATTCTATTCTTTCAGTAGCAGCACAATAAAGAGACAGCGTACACAAAAGCCAGCATTACTCCTAAGAACGTGTCAGTCATGTTATTTTGGTTCCCATACAGAGACAGCATATACAAAAAAATTTTTTATTTAAATAAAAAATGAATAAAATGGGAAACAAGGTGTAGATTTTCGTCTTTATTTTATATGGCTCTAAAAAGCTGGAGTTATGGCAATGCCCACTGGTAACATATATTACTTTAAACAACTGTATTTTAAACCACTATCAGCATGATTTCAAGGTCTCCTTGTTGTAGCATAGGTGTGTTCATTACTAACAGTCTGGCATGTGGAAAAAAAAGCACATGTGGTTCCCATTATAGCATACCTGCGGTCCCTCTTTAGGCAAACAAAAGGTGTGGTGTTTATGTGAAAATGAATGGAGTTTTAACCAGTGGTCGAAGTGGAAATGTATAAGTGGCGGAATGGACATTTAGAAGTGGCGGTATGGAAATGCAAAATATATTAGAAGTCAATGGAGTTTTAAAGTTTTTCAATTACAACAGTGAGAGAAGTGCCGGTACGGCATACCCCCGCATACACCCCCACTTTGCTCCCTGGTTTTAACCAAATATACTAAGAGCTGGGAGGAGTTGGGTTGCAAAGGGTAGGGCTTATTCCATCCTATTTTTTGGGATTCTCAGTTCTGTGCGCCATACTGCCCCTGAGGACTGGTGTGACAACCCCTGCCTTAAACAATATTTCTTTGGTGGAGAAAACGGAGTATATTCAGGATTTATGGTGGTTATGGTGCATTTTTCATGACTCTATTGCAGTCCATGATCGTGTGATTGGTTTATGATCATGTGATTGTGTGATGGTTATGTGATTGGGTGGTGATTATGTGATTGGTTTATGGTTATGTGATTGGGTGATGGTTATGTGATTGGGTGATGACCGTGGTTATGTAATTATACTTAGAAGCACTCTTTCATGACCAAAGGTTTATACTTAAAGAAGACCTGCAGAATGTACCTGAACAGACCTTAAATGGGGTTCAGGTGATAGTGATCATGATTAATAGCATATCTGAGGCTGTGAACCCATAAATGGATAGCACTTATGCTTAACAGCGCTGAGGTCATGAATTCAATTTATGGACAAGACCTTGGACTATATTTACTAAACTGCGGGATTGGAAAAGTAGGGATGATGTCCATAGCAACCATTAAGAGTTAAGCTCACATTCTCCAGTATGTAAAATGAAACTGAGAGCTTGAACCTGAATGGTTGCTATGGGCAACATTCCCACTTTTCCAATCCCTCAGTTTAGTAAATATAGGCCCTTATCTGTGTGGAGTTTGTATGTTCTTTGTGGGTTTCCTCCTTATGCTCCAGTTTGGTCCCACTCCAAAAAACACGCTGGTAGGTTAATTGGTAGCTGTCCTTAGTGTATGTGTTCCATTGTATAATGGATTTGCCACTGTTTATGTCTCCTTATAGAATGTAAGCATGCTGGCCAGTTGTGTCTTAATGAGTGTGAGCTTGTTAAGTGCTATGTAATAAGAAGGCGCTATATAAAAACCTTTTAATAAATAAATATATAATAAGCGGATGTATTGAGTTTGTCATATGTAAAACTAGATAACAAAAACAGCAAGGTGCCCTGTTAAATGAATATTTCTGACCAATCAGAGGGTAATCTTTAAATACTCAGCTAGACAAAACTAGAGGTTGGTTTTCTGTGCAATCACCAGTAGACAGCAAAAGACATAAAAGAGTGTACCATTTACTTCAAGATACTATGTGGGGCCAGAGACCCTTAATGGCATATGTTGCTAATTAATTCCAACTTTGTATAACACTTCTGTGTTTGTTTTAGAAGGTTCCTCTTGCCTTTATCTGTGTGTGTATATATATATATATATATATATATATATATATATATACGCCTGCAGCTGCATCCACTTTCTATCTACTAGGAGACAGCTGGGTGAGGTTGGCAGTTCTCCTAACTCTTCCCTAAACGTAAAGGAACAAACAACAAAATGGATATTCTTTCTGAAAGCTGCTGTGCCATGCACCACAGAATACTAACATGTAGCGTACTCAAAGGTAAAACGCGTTGTTGAATAAGGATAAAAGACCGTAAATGAAGGTTTAGTGATTTACGGCTATAACATGAAATTATTTCCTAGCTGTCGTTTTCTAACTAGAATGATGTGTGCCAGTCCATGCTGTGAATCTAATTATTATTGCCGGCAACGTACACAGAATTTGTATGTTTATTGAGGCTTATAGGCGTGCTTTGTATTTGATGAGAACCTTTTTCAGTGATTTTTACTAAATCAGAGATTGTTCAAGCTGCGATTGTACTTTAGGCCACATAACCAGTCTGAATATTGTACTGTGGCTTTTATTTGAGGGTTTTTTTTTTGTTATTTTATTGCCCAGCGCTGTATAACCTCTAAAACTTTACCATCCAGCTGTTGAACAAAAAAAACCTCAGTGCCAGGAGCGTTATTAAACTAGCCACCTTGGATTCCAAATGAATATAATGCTTTTTGTTTCAAAATTGCCAACAAATGCAAAACACTGTCGGTTATGAGAAAAAAAAATCTGACAAAATGTGCTGCTTAGTTTTTCTCTTTCTCTTTTAGATGACAATGTTCATGCCAAGATTAAAGAGAAAAGACTTGGCTGTAGCAAGCACACCTCCTCTCCTATCGAGCATAATCAAGGGGCATTATATAACAGCCATCTGACTATTGTCTTTGACAGCATTTTCAAAGCTGTGCATCTCCGGTTATCACACTCTGTTGTAGTGTTTTATGTGGCTCTTCTCTCATCTTGTCTGCAATCAATCGATACCCTCAGTGGTTATTCTCTGTATGTGATGCGAGTTCACTCAAATAACAAAGTTTACATTTACCAAATGACCATGCAATAAATAGAAGCATTGAATGGACCACTGCAGGGCTTAGCATATTGAACATGAAAGAATGTTTTGTGATGTGTTTATTTTTTATAAAATATATTTGAATAATTGGTGAGAACCTCCAAACTTTAACACAATCTAGGCAATGACTTTTGGAGCTGAATCTACATCAAGGAGCTTGTCCAACACTTCAGGGAGTCTGGGAGATCACTCGCACTTCAGGAATTCTCCATGATATTTAGGGAGAGTTGGCAACCATGATCTTGTACACCACACACAAATAACACACATTCATGACACAACATACTTTTTACACATCACACACAAATAACATACACACATAACACATCTTGTACACATCACACACATGCATCCTGTACACCTCACAAACTTAATGACACAGCACAGACCTCTGTGTCAGAAAGGTTACGAAACATTGTATAAACAGGAAGCCATTATGGTTTACAAAAGAGATAGCAAGTATAGTGAGAGCATAAAAAAAATCCTTTATTACCTATAACTCAAACTAAGCATGACAGAGAAGAGTATGTTGCAAAATTGAGGTAGACTAAGAGGGTCATCAGGTGAGGAAAATCTTGCCCACTTGGTACAGAAAGGGGTCAAGAGCTTTTTTAGGTATATAAATGAAAAAAGAAAAACTTAAGAGGGTATAGTGAGACTAAACACTGAGAGTGTACAAATCCATGGGGCCAGATGGAATACATCCTAAAATACTAAAATAACTTTGAGGGGTGATGGCACAACCAATAACTAAATTATTTAACCAGTCACTAGCAACAGCAGAGATTCCAGAAGACTGGAAATTGGCAAATGTATTCCCTCTGCATAAAAGTGGAAGTAGGGATAATGCTGCCAACTATCGACCAGTAAGTCTAACATCAGTAAGAGGGAAATTAATGGAAACCTTTAAATCCAATAACTTAGAAGACCCCAAACAGCATGGTTTTGCAGAGGGAAGATCATGGCAAACAAATCTAATAGAATTTTTGGACTGGGTCACAAATGTAGTCAATCATGGGGGAGCTGTGGACATAGCTTATCTAGATTTTAGCAAAGCTTTCGACACAGTGCCTCATTGCAACTGAAAAAAGCTAGAAAATATGGGATTGGAAACAAGGATAGTTGAGTGGATACAGAATAGACAACAAAGAGTTGTAGTAAATGAAATTCATTCAGGGGATGGTAGGATTACCAGTGGAGTTCTCCTGAATGAACCACATCTTTTTCTCTTTAAGAAAACCTAATACATTCTGCCTCTACATGAAATAGTATACGTGTGCTGATTAAAAGCAAGTAATAAATGAAAAAAACATTATTAATGCTAAATGACAAATAATAAATTTTTTTAAACAATGCTATATATATTCTTTAACAACAGTTTCTATGACATGACAATAAAGGTACTGGATTTTGGCTCGGCACCCAGTTTGGCATTGCTATTGTTGTAGGCTTCAGGCATTTTCAGCTCATTAGACTGTTGCTGAAGGCTTTAATGGCCAAAGGAAGAATCTGTCTTTCTTCCTGGTCTAATTATGAATTTTGTAATGAATCAGAATTCTAGATAGCGTGTATCATCTAACCTCTGTTCCAACAAAATCTCTGCACATACACCATTTCCCATGGGACCCAGACACATTTTAAAACTGAATCATGGAGATTAAGAGGAGGATGTCATGTATTTTAAACCAGTCTGATGAGCTAAAATGTGAGTAAATAAAATAACAAAACAAAATTTCGAGGCCAATTTCTTTGACAATCAAAATGGAGACTGATACCATTAGATTTAACTTCATTTCTATCAAATGTAGGTATTACCTTAAAAAACATAATGGCTTTATTTGATTCCCTCTAATAACACATTCATGGTCTGTAATGCAAATGTGTCTTTTTATCATTTACAGCTACAGAGCACTCAATTGTCAGTCTAATAAAAGTTACATTGTAAAAGGCTGAAAATCTCATTCTTATTCAGTCTTTTCAAGTTTCTACATTTGACAAAAACACATTAGTATCTCTATGGCATAACAGTATATTTGAGTGCCACATATTACTATTATTGCTCTGCCTAAATGCATTCAGGAAGATGCATAGTTGTATTGAACTGATAACTTTGTAGCATTAAAAACAAAAGTATAATCATTTTGGCAGTTAAAAAAATGTTTTGATGGTCAATAATAAAGATCAAAAATATACTGTATATACTCGAGTATAAGCCTAGTTTTTCAGCACATTTTTTTGTGGTGAAAGTGCCCCCCTCGGCTTATACTCGAGTCATTGTCCTGTATGATGTCAATGAGTTATCCCAGTTTTTTTTTAGGTAAAATTAGGCACCTCGGCTTATATTCGGGTCGGCTTATACTCGAGTATATACGGTATATATAAAAACTAATAAAAACTATAACCCCCTATACTATAAAGGATTTTTAAAATTCTAATGTGTTTTTAAGATGATTTGCATAGGCCTTTCCCCTTTCTGAAATCAAATAAAGCATCATATTTAACGTCTTGTGGAGCTCAGATGGACAACTGTAAACAAAAGTCAAAAACACCAAGGACACGAGATAATCTAGACATTGTAGGCATAACATGTCTGGTGCAATGGCAATAATGACTGGGACTTAGCCATACCAGGATATAAAATATTTAGGAAAGATAGGGTTGGAAAAATTGGGGGAGGGGTTTTAATGTATGT
>JABWIB010000711.1:18584-30896 GCA_016617825.1 Platyplectrum ornatum | reverse complement strand
TGCATGCAGGGAGAATACTTTATTGTTGCATGTTGCACACAGATACTGACCAGCGTTACTGTTTCACTGTTATTACACTTGGGCTGGAAACATCATCTCTCACCTGTAATACTGATTGCAACTAATAAAATTTTCCTCCCCTGCAATTCAACATGGTTTTGCCCACTCTTGAAAAATCTCTCAATTGGAACAATTTATCTTATAGTGTATGGCCAGCTTTGGGCAGAGGTCGTGATTTATGTGAATCATGTCTGAAGCCTTGGCTTGTTGACATCAAACCCCGCTCATCTTTCTACGAATTAGTCCCAGGAGATTTGCATACTCTCTCAAGATATCAGGAGAATGGCTCGAAATTCCGGGAGAGTCAGCAGCCCTGAATTAAATCCTTATGATCATGCACTACATACTGATACCATTTACCGGCAACATTTATGGTTTTCTCTTCTTAAAAAAATATTAGATTTGATTAAATAGATGTTGTGACCTTGTTGATGGTTGTAACTCTCAGGGAGACTCCCTGAAGAGTGGGTGATCTCCCTGACTCCCTGGAGAACGAGTGATCTACCTAACTCCTTGAAGAGCGGGTGATCTCGCTATACTCCTTGCAGAGCGAGTGATCTCCCTGACTCCCTGAAGAGCGAGTGATCTCCCTGACTCCCTGAAGAGTTTCCAAAAATCCAACCAAATAATCAAGTGCTCTTTCTAATACTTGTGCGGCATCATTGGTAAGATGTTGGTTATGTTATGATCTGTGTGGTAATCATTTAAAAAACTTGTGTACCCATCTGTACAGAAGTAGCAGTGTCTGACTTCCCCCCTACTTTCACAAGTTACTTTGACACAGGTTGAGGATGGTACTGCAACGAATACAAGATACTATAAAATACTTTATGCCAATCCTGTTGCACAATCTAGGCAATGGGCAAGTTGTTTTATTGCATATTTAAAGATTAATGAATTCCGTCACAAATATTTGACCATAAAACGGTAGATACGAGAAGAAACAGCTTTTCACAGCAGTGCTAAAGATTTCGACTTTATTTTCATTACTGTAAATCAGAAAAATGATGCTTTCCAGAAGCTGCACATTCATCACAATAACAAATGGAGAATCCCCACAGGGTTCATATCTCTCACTGTGTGTCTGCCTACTGGAGATGTCTCTGTGTGAAAGCCTCTTCATTATACTCAAAGGCTATCTTTGATTTCCATAGCTTATATTGCGTCTATTGGCTGTTGACGGAGGTTATCACTTTGCTGTTGGCAATTTCTTTCACTGCTGTTATTATTTTATTCTTTCAATGCAATCGAGAACCTGTGTCTTTTATTTAACAGAAGCAGTCCTGATTATACTGTATGTTATAAGAAACAAACCTAATGAGGAGAACAGAGGCTGCAGATGGGAAAGCCATGGTTGTAGATGAATAACGATCTCACTTAGATCTTACTTCCTTTATTGAACCAATTCTATAGAAATTGAGCCGAAATCATACATTCAACGTTAGGTGTTTATAAGATTTGAAGAAGGCTCGTTTCCAATTTATAAAAGAAAATTCAAAGGAGAACCCTTTGCTGACGCTATCCTCATTAGTACTATATTCTGCTTCCACCATTATCCTCTATGGAAACGTCACACGGAGAAAATGGCCTTACTTCAATACCAGCTCGCCATGTGGAGCGTTGTGACAGCAGGGGGATCATGTGATCTTTACTTGGTGCTTTGCAGCTGGAGACTAAAATACTATGGCCTTATGGCTGTCAAGAATATGGATGAATTGTGTCACTCTTTATTGGAGCATGGAATAAACTGATTGACAAGTAATAATTAGATTCAGTGCTACAGAGTTTAGAATCGTTGTAATAGCAATTCCGAAGTTATAAGCTTCTTTCCCACTCCCCACCCACTAGTCACCCATAGTTCACAATTCATGCCAATTATGAAGGTAGAACTGTCAATAAGGAAGATGAAGAAATCTCAAACTGGACCCAGACATAAATATTCCCCCAAGTTTTGCATATTCTCATTGAATGATGGATTTTACGTGCACATATTCCCAATCTTAATACATTCCATCAACATCCAGATCTAAGAGCAATTACACTTCATATGCAGGTATTGAGTTGTGTTCACAGGTGGATGTTACCTTTTAGTCATAGTTGACAACACTCCTTCAATATCAGAAATATGCCATAATTAGTGTCACGGTCCGGACTGTGTGCATGCAAATACACCGTGACCTACCTGTCCATATCCTCTGGCAGGGTCCCACTGGAGGTGGCATGGGGTGCTGGAGGCAGGCAAGAGTGGCTGGCAGACTGACGCGGCCGACATCTTGGAAAACCGGAAGTGACGCAGTCGCCATCTTGGATTCAAGTCATGTGACCGTTTTGCACCAATAGTGACCTGAGTTGCATCTGCTGCTGCCCCTGACCTTTTAGGAGACACCAGGGGGTATTTAACTGGCCTCCATTCAAGCAGCAGATGCTAGTGCAACGTCTCTCCTGACCCTGCCTCCTAGCTCCCTGAGATATCTCAGCGTATCCTGGATTTGTGCTCCCAGCCATTTGATACTGCTTCCCTTGCTCCATTCCAGCTCTACAGAACTACCAACCATCTTGGATTTTCCATTTTAATTCCAGTTTACTCTGCTACAGTCTTACCTTTCAACAGGACCTCCTATTTGACCAGCATACCATACTTCCTGTGCAATAATGTGCTATAGATTGATGAAAATAAACTTATGAATAAGACTTTCATCCTACCACCTCATCTGCTTTACAAAGGTGCCACATCCAGTCTCCCGCTCGAACCGGATTNACAATCCTCTTCGACCGTGACAATAAGTGGATGACCTCCCTGACACCCTGAAGTGTTTGACAAACTCCCTGATGTTGATTTATTGCGTTATTGCGTGATTTTAGAATTTGTGTTGCCTTGAGGTCTATAGAGGAGGACTATTTCATGGAGGCCAAGAGGTAACTAAAGGAAAGCAGTTATCTAAGACAACATGGCTGATGGACATGAATAATGGAAACCAAAAAATATATACATTTGTGATGCCCCCTATAGGAGCGATCACAAGAATTAGGAGATATGCCCAGAAACATTTGGAATATTGTGTAATACCCCACTACCGTGCCCATCCCAGCCCCAACCTGTCAAAACCGGTGCAGGAGGGGAAGGCGAGGAGACCCACCCCACACCATGACCCATTTAACGATTCCCTCTCTAGCCCAATTTGCACACAAGAATACGCTTTATTTAGGTACTGGGGTTCCCAAAGGGACATTCCCGGCTCTCACTTGAATGTTACATAGAGAAACAAGGCGCTTTACATAATACTTTGGCATGGTCAGGTGCACAATAATCTTAAGGATCAGGGGCAGATTCATAACACAAACACATAGCACACTCATGTCAGCAGGAGATCTGGTTAGGACTTGAGATACACAAGATGCAGATCTAGTATAGCTTGACCCCGACCACTCTTCGGGATGAAAGGGTACAGCATCCGGTAGGCAGTGATGGGCAGATCGATGACTAATCTTACCTCGGGCATTGGTTCGGCCTCAGGATGGGACGTTCCAGGTGGAATCGTTTGTGGGGTTGGGAAACACTTCTTTCTCGCTACGGCATAGCTGTAGCGAATGGGGACTTCAAACTGCAGTGGATTGAAAGTCACAGCCCTGTAACGTCTCATCTCAGTAGTTTCACAATCTGTTGTGTTGTTCCCGGACTCAATTGAAAGGGCGGCAATGTCTTGTTCCCGGCTGGTATTGGACTCATGGTTTGTTGGTAAAGGAGGCTCATCCCAGATTTCATCATAATACCCGCAGACGAACTTTAGTCCGGACCACGGATACAAGTGTTCAGACTCTCCTCATCCGACACCTCTTCTTCCTCCTCTTCTGACCGGGAGTACCATTCATCGCCATACCTTGCAGACGCAGCTTTTTGTGCTTCACGTTTAGCAAGTTTTGCCAGCCATCTAGCTTGATGCCGAGCCGCGTAGCCTTGCCCTTTCTTCCTCTTCTTCGGATAACATCAAGCCACTCCTCTGCTTCCACCGGCTTCTCCAACCAGCTGTCATCACTGAAAATTGGTTCATTCTCGATTCCTCAGCTGAAGACACGGGGCTGTACGGTCGTATCTGTATCGCCCATCTTGTCAGCATGCCTTCCCATGCTGCGGTCGGTTAATTCCGCCAAGTCGCAGGCCGGTGCCCCCCTCCTCATTAGACAGTGTTGCAGCCGTTCCATGATGTCAATCAAATATGCTTCTCCAACCATCAAGATGTAACCCGCCTCTCTCTCAAGTTGCACAAACTTCAACACTTTTATACACATGACATCAGACAGGGCCAGCCAATTAACACATTGCTAATCACGCGTGATACACAGACAAGCAAGCACCTAGTTCTGCACCTGGCGGCTCATTAGTCAATAGAGCACACATAATATACATTTCACCTCTTGTTCACCCCAACAACAGCAACAAGTCAGAGCCAGCCACCTCCCAACTGGAGTAATTAACCCCTTGCGATGCCGGGGTATCACATTTTGATTGCTAAATACTCTGCATTGTCCTGGAATACTCTAAAACTTTTTACTTGGGATCTGATTACAGGAACAATCTATCCAACTCATGTATTTCAACATCAACACTTAAAGCCACATTCTTCACAGAACAAGGTAAATATCTCACTAAAACCTTTTGATATCATCTAGTAGTTACTAGACCCTACCAGTAGGAGATGGGAATGGAGCATATATGTCAGGTGACCCAGCTTTTCAGTGAGCCCAGTGAGACAGGAGGGACCATTAACAGTTCAAAATTCAGTCAAAATACAGTTCATCATATAGTCATCAGAGTACATAGTCAGGGTTAGAGTGCCCTGAGGGGGGATGTTTGTGTCTAGATCAGGTGAAAGGATCTATAAAACTGTCACCCTTCTTTCCCTCTTTGGTTCATTTCTGACCGTTATATATGTGCGAAGATGTATTTGTATTTTTTTTTCACACGCCATAGGTTAATAGTAGATTTGGGGGGTGTCAACATAGAACTTTGCCGCAGAAGACTGTGAAGGACATTATCTGTTCTATAGAGGCACAAAACTAGGTTGCGTGTTCTGTGACAAGGTCCTGGTGTGCCTCCTTCAACATCAGAAGTAATGAAATTAAGAGAGATGGAGCTGGGGGGGGGGCTGGGCCAAGAAAGTGGGTGTTGCACCCTTGTCGACAACCTATGTTGTCACGTTATGATTCCAGAAGTTGGTACCCCCCACCTGCTGTTCCTCCAATCTCTTCCCAAAACAATTCTTTAATTCCAGTGTATACACCTCCCTCTTTTTTAACCACAGTTTTCCACATCTTTATTCAAATTGTGGTGGGGTGATGTGTGTGTGTGGGGGGGGTGGGGGCATCAATCATTGATTGCTTAATGTCAGAGGACCATTGTCCCGGCCTGAAGCTTCATTCATATACATTATCAGAACTAGTTCTCCCGCACTGTATCTGCTTGTACCTATTTCTATACATTGGGGTAGAGTCAGAGTTGGTACATACATTATATAAGGGAACACTTTGCCACATAAGAGAAATAAATCTGTCCCTTTGGTACACCAAGTTGCTTTGCGTCTAGGAATCTTTGATGAATTCTTGATGTGTTCTCAGAAATGTAAAAGTTTCTGTACTCAAATGGACAAAACGTCCCAGAGAAGTGAAATCTTTTGCTTACTGGTGGTGAATTTTCAATTTAAAGAATTTTCACACCTCAATAACTTCTGAAACTTTCAGACCAACACTGAATCATTTTCTACCGGCAGCATTTCTGCAATATGTTTCCTTTTGTACCCGGCCATTAAATTGACAACCTTTAACAATCTACAGTATGTGCGCTACTCTTGGCTCTGTTCCAAAATGCCATACTAATTTACATTACTTATGCCTTTCCCTTTACTGTTTGCCTTTCAATTAATGTGATTAAATGTGCAGAAAAACCAGCACATTGAATATTTTATTTGTTTAGCAGAAAATACATATAGTAAAGTATTGTTGCAGAATTTCACTGGGTCGCTTTCAAGTAGGCAGAAAGTTTATCTGAGTAGAGGGGTCATAGGGCAACAATGGCAAGTAAACCAGTGGTTCTCCACCTTTTGGGGTGTGTACCAGTTACCCACTTTAGAGCTGTGTTACGTTCCACGGGATATTCCATCTTATTTTCATTGCTTTCATTTCATTCATCACCCTTACACTCTCACCATCACCCTGCTATGAGCTCATGTACTCTTCAGGTTTTACAAATTTCTTGGACCTGTGTTTCCTCCATCATCTTGTATTGCTCATGTCTAAAATTTTTTAAATATATTCTATAACTCATTAATATTTATAATATAGCCTAGCCCAATTGTCATGTGTACTACCACACAATGACATACCTCCCAACATTCTGGTGGCTGAAAACGAGACAAACCCGCTCCTGGTTCCATCCTGACTCCGCCGAAGCCTTTATCTTTTAATAAAATGTGTACCAAAATAACCATTAAATGCCTTCCAGTTTGTACTGGTAGGTGGGTGGGCAAAAGCGGGACTTTCCTGCTGGAATTGTGACAATTGGCACCAATGCAGTGGTTCATGTACCACCAGTGTTACACATGCCACTAGTTGAGAACCTCTGATATGGATTTTCTCTGTACAACACCCTTCTGCAGAGAGATGCACATGTAGGTTAGTGCTTTAAATACATAACTGATCTTTTTTCCGTCCATGCGTGGGGAGTGCTGGGAAAGATGCATTGAGTAGATACAATCATAAACTAGTTACAGAGATATTTTTGACCTACCGAAAAATGTTGTTGCATCACGATAAAGTCTTTATATAAAAGGAAAATGAACTTCTAGAAGTACAGTATATTTAAAAAATGTATTTACAAAAAGAAAAATATGCAGACGCAGTGATCACATCTCAAAATATCTATACAGAAGACAGACCCCTTTTATAATCTATACACAAAGAGCATTTCAAAATCCACATGTCCATTGGCCAAGCAGGTTACTGGGCAGTCCATCTGTAACATCTCTATTGGTTTGAAGTTATACATAGGCGTTCTATATGAAGATCCTTGTAGTATTTCTCCTAGGAATGGGGCTGGGTTTAACTCTTTCATCGCTGATCCAAGGAATGTCTTTGTCTAGTGACCACATGTCAGGCTTGTTCCAACTAGTCTGGTATTCTCATTACACCATGTGACATTAGCAACTTACGTAATCACTTATTTTATTGAAGAATCCTTACATAACAAATCAATAATATTTAGAAATTGCATATCAATATATATAGCATCATCCAAAAATATTTTACCAATCGAGATCAGGTTCACAGTTTGTAATTCTTAATGGTGCTGATCCAGAGCTGCACTTACACCTTTTTAGTTGGCCTATTGTGCAGTCATTTATGACATAAAATAGGTGATCCACTTGTGTGCACTTCCATGTGCTATGTTCCAACTGCAAAGTGAAAGATTTAGTGCACATGTAAGTGCACTTCCTCCTCATCTGCAGCAGCTCATGGCTGCTGTAAGTGTTGTATTATAGCCCTTCACATAAACAGTTTTTATACAAAATAAAACATGTTTTCAAACTTTATTGATTATTTTTTAACGTAAAGTTAATTGAAATTAATTATAAAGATGCTTTAAAATATAGAAACTTAGATAGGCTGATGCTTTACACCTATCTGCCTTACAAAGGTGTTTCAAAGGTGTATGCATTTCCATTAGTATTTATCCACAGGAGCATAACATGTCAGGCTGTGTACTGTAGCAAGGAGGCGGTGCCTGAGTCTGAATGGGTGTGGCAGTTGGAGGAAAAGGGCGGAGCTGCTGTGATTTGGGTAAAATAGCTGTCAGAAGGGCACAAAACTACTTTCAGGGTATCAGCTGTCACAGCCCTCATCTCCTCCGAGCCCCATGACCATCTGGAGTTACGTCCATGACTATGATGTTCTTGCTGATGAAATAACACATTTTCTTGTGAGCACTCCTGCTGCCTGTCAACTCAGCTGATGTTCAGTGTCTTTGTTTGCATTATCCATATTTGACAAGTCAAGCTATTCAGTAAACCGATGACTGGAATTGCTTAGTTTACTGTGTGCTGACCCACACTATATAGATTCCTTTACGTATGGTAGGAATCCCGTCTCTTGCACCTGTGCATGCCACGTGTACACGCCAACCACTTCCTGTCCCACCGATGCAGCACAAAAACTTTGCGTAACTCTGAATCTCATGTACCTAGATCCGTAAAGGCAGCAGATAGTGTGCATGTGTTCGTTTTTTTTCTATGGCCAGATCTGGTTCGTTATTTTTGTTATTTAGACTTCAGATATTTTTGAGTGTAGCAGCTGGCAGGAATGGTCAAATTCCTGTTGGTTTATAGTTTTTGGATAAATACGACAACAGGTGGAGAAAATGTACTTTGACTTCCAGCCAGGTTATGATGATCATTACTTATTTAATTAGTTTGTGTTGTTTATAAGTGTATGTTTACTGTTGTATCTGAGAGTCAGCCAAACTACTTTATGCATGTTTCTGTAGAACACATTTTGGGCCTGATCCAGAGTTTAAATGTAAAAGCAAAACACAGGTGCAAATGTATACCTCGGCAAAACCATTCTGAACTGCTGGGGTGAACATTTTAACTGCTTGAATAGAATTACAGTTCAGACTTGGGGGAAACTTTTGTGAGCATCGAGATGGCCATCTTGCCGCGGCGTGCCGAGTTTCCTGGTGAGATGGCCATTTTTGCATATACTAAGCATAGAGAAGGTATAAGCGCCCTGAATATGATCCCGACACCCTCTTGCCGTTCCAGACTCACTGTGACGATTTTTCATAAAGAGGCACATTGAGTTTGCTGTCGATTTGCCCATTTTGGAATTTACTATCCATCGAGTTTTTAAATTAATGCAAATTCAACAGGACTGAGCTGAAATCTACATTTTCAAGGAGGTGATTTTGCCATGAAAATTGGCCAAATGGACTGCAAATTCTTCATCTCTTAGTGGAAAAGCCTTTATAACGTAATTGGAATAAGTATAGACCAACAATGAATACATATATTAAATGAACACAAAAAACTATTACAAAATAATACCTATAATACTATATACAAAAAATGATATTCCACTTAACCTATTTAACCTTGATTACAGTATTATTTTGACAAAACTAATATTTGCTTGATTTTTTCTAAGCCCTAATCTCGTTATCAGGAAGAATGTACATTTTTAAAAGGTGTCAATTTCACCTATAGCAAGTACTAAACATCTTGCCTTGATTTTCATACATCTTCACTCCAGATATCTCCTAAAGCATTGCATTACACAACAATTGAAGCATTATGAACCGGATCAAAATTTAATAATAACTGATGTGAGTGGAGCTCTGGCACCGATAGCCATGCTATTAAAGGTTACGTCCCTTGAACACAAGTGATATTCACCACCAGGAATATTCCCAGGACCAAATTAACAATAAAGTTAATGAGACTACAGCCAGTCCAGGACCTTCATTGCCAAAAGGCCCATAGCACTGCATCTAATGATACCGCTGTTATGAAGGATAGCATAATGTGAGGAAGAAGGGCATAGTGTGATTAAGTGGTGGTCATATCCACACATCACTGGCCCTCCAATAGGCCTTTCATCATTTTCAGCCCTGGGCCCTTGTGGTTCTTAATCCAGCTTTGACCTAAACTTATACACAGTGGCTCTGCGGAAAATGGGTTCTTGTGCAAATGACAATGGTGTGTATGTGCTCGCAGACATACGTTACCCATACCGCATGTCGCCATGCCATCACAAAACGCTGAGGATCCATGTCAGGAGCCTATGGAAAACCGTATGTAGCTATATCTTTAACATTAAAAAAATTACTGTGTATTAATTTCATTTCTACAAAATTAATGAAATGACCCTTTGACCCTAGTGACATAATAAATATATATTCAGTGAGAAAAGTGCCCCATTCTGTGCAACGCCATATGCAAATATCACTGGTTACAACGCCTTCTGTTAGAGGTTTGTTATACACATAAGTTACAGCTCCACTTTATTGCCAGTATCCATTTAATAGGCTGAAGTATCCACTGCATCAGTCTGAGACCCCCTAAGGGAGCACAAACAACAGATTAAGAAACTGTTATTTATTGTAGACAAATGTTTATTTGATGGTCTGGAGACAGAAGCAGAGATGTAAGTGGTAATGACAGGTCCACTTTAAATCCAAAGTCTCTTTATTGACTCGACATAGCATCCAGAGGCTTTGAAAACGGCAGGATACCAGACTCTCCACTGTGTGTGAACATGTTACTGATGTTCAGTAAACTCCATTGTTAGGTTCAAATCTACAGTATTCTCTTATCTGACATTACATTAATATAACAGCTGCATATATAAGTCACATGGAAACATTTCCATCCCAGGATTACAGAGAATACGGAATATCAAAACTAAAGGCCGTATCCAGAGATTGGAAATAAGGGCCAGATTCAGATTTACTCTCTCATGACTAAAGCTGGTCATACACTATAAAAATTGTTCAAAATTGTTCAAAAATAAGTTTCAAACAAGTTTTTGATTTTCCTGGTGATTTAGATTTTTCCAAAAATCCTGCAACTCTAAAAGCATAAACCAAACAATTTTATGGAAAAAAAAAATTTTTTGGAATGACTAATTTGCTGTTTCCAATTCCTTAAAAAAATTGTTACATTTTTATCCAATATTCAGATTGATCATATAATTTATTGCATAGTGTATGGTCAGCTTTACACTCATGACTTCACTGCAATCAATATTAAAGGTGAGAGATGATTACGGGGGGTTAAAATGAATGACAGTGTATGACTTGTGCTGGAAACATCATCTGTCACCTGTAATACTGATTGCAATTAATTCAATTTGCCTCCCCTGCATTTCATCAAAAAATCTTTTGATTGGATACAATTTATCTTACCGTGTGTAACCAGCTGAAGTTGTTAGTAAAGCTAGGCACACACGGTAAGATAAATTGTTCCAATTTAAGGATTTTTTCAAGAGTGGGCAAAACCATGTTGAATTGCAGGGGAGGTTAAATGAATGTGAGTGTTTGTATGCAGGAAGAATACTTTATTTTTGCATGTTGCACACATATACTGACCAGTGTTTACTGTTACTCTGTTATTAGACTTGTGCTAGGAACCAGCATCTGTCATCTGTAGTCCTAATTGCAATTAATTCAATTTGCCTCCCCTGCAATTCAACATGGTTTTGCCCACTCTTGAAAAAATCCTTAAATTGGAACAATTTATCTTACCGTGTGTGCCTGGCTTAAGTCAATAGTGTCTAAAGTCTGAATCTGTTCCATTGCTTCCAATGAAGTTCACTTATTTGGGCAAACTGGAAGGCAGATGGGACAGTGGGGCCGTCACCCAGAATCTGGACTGTCCCTCTGGAATCAGGAAACTTGGGAGATATGCTATTAGCATGATGATGGAGTGTCACATAACCTTCCCATCAGTATTGCTCTGCAGGTGATAAGAGTTACCGAAAATAGTGGGGGTGGAAAAATGGAAGGTCAGTGTTAATAGTGAACTCTATTCTTTCTAGTTAATCTATAAGTATTTAAATATTTTCTTATTAGTTGACTACTACTATTACTTGAAAACTTAAAAGAAAAATTGTGAATAAAAAGAGAAATAAAGTATTTTAAGAAAATATAACCCGAAAGTTAAAATATAAATATATCTAGATGTTATGAGTTTATAATTCTATTCAGTGTAAACACTTTATAGAAATACAGAACAGAGAGAATTTGATCAATGTCCCTTAATTAAATCAGATAAGATTACATTGATCAAATTCTTCACGCACTATATTTTTAGAACGTGTTTACATCAAATAATACTATAAACTCATAGCATCTCATGTATATTTATATTTCAGCAGTCTGCTTATATATTTTTAATACGCTCTACTCTCTTTATTCAGTATTTCATACTTTTAAATATTTATATTTTTTATATTGCTAAAATATGGGTAATTTCATTATTAAATGTGAATAAAGCTTCATTTTAAATAGCTTAGGAAGTATGTGTAGCAAAACTTACTTTTTTTGTTCTCTAGTTGTTTTTTTTTTTTTGAAAGGTTTATCGCAATGTCAAAATCTAATACCCCTTTTCCACTGACAAAAAAAACCCGGGTTTATTCACCTAGACCCAGGTTTAGTTTGGTGGAAAAGGGTCCCAGTAAATTAAACCCGGGTACAGGGTTTTTACC
>JABWIB010000711.1:7668-17749 GCA_016617825.1 Platyplectrum ornatum | reverse complement strand
CTGTGTGCAACATGCAACAATAAAGTATTCTCCCTGCATGCACACACTGACATTCATTTTACCTCCCCTGCAATTCATCATGGTTTTACCCACTCTTGAAAAATCTTACGATTGTAACAATTTATCTTATAGTGTATGACCAGCTTAACAGTGTAACAGTAAAATGTTAGAAAATAAAGTATTCCTTCTGCATGCAGACACTAACATTCATATACCTTCCCTGCAATTCAACATGGTTTTACCCACTTGTAACTTTATTCTCGTAAGTTCAATGCACAGTGTATGCACAGCTTTGCAGATGATCAGATGATTTGAAAAATTTCTGCTAATGATCTGCAGCTGCAAGAGGCCCCTGTCTCTAAACAATCCCATAAACCATTGCTGCAGTATTATGCTGCAATTACATACCCGCCCACTAGGTGGCTCCTTACTGAATAACAATAAGAATTATTGCTCTGAAAATTTTCTGAAGACATTGGGGCATGGCGGATGAGAAATATTAGGAGCTTCTAACAATCAAATCAAAAGACCACAGACTGTCTGAAACCATCTTGCAGCATGTCCTAAAGGTAATTACTAAACAGATGTCAGGTGCAACTGTCTTTTATTGTGTGATTGACACAATAATCATTCTTTTATTCGTGCGGCCGCAAAAAACTCTGAATCAGGTCCTTCGTTCCAATCGAAAGATTTTTCAAGAGTGGATGCAATCACTGACATTCATTTTACCTCCCCTGCAATTCAACATGGTTATAGCCACTCTTGAAAAATCTTTCAATTGAAACAATTTATCTTATATAATATATATATATTATAGTGTATGGCCAGCTTAAGAGAATACATTTATGGTTCTCTTATCTGTCAACCAAAAATAAAGGCAAACAAAATATTTGTTCATAGGTTTGAGCCACGAAGTAAGATTATTACCATTATTTATTCACACGATTTTATGTAGCGCCATCATATTATGTAGCGCTATCATATTATGTAGCGCCTTATAGTTTGTATTTAGATAGAATTGGTGGAGAAGGGGGCCCTGCCTGCATACTTATATTCTGTAGGAGTCAATTACAATAGACTAGGGACAGTTTAGTCAGTTGCCAATTAACTTAACAGCATTTTCTTTTGGGGATGTCGGGAGAAACCTGTACACATATAAGGTCCTGTCCGAAACTTACAGCCAAAGCGCTGTGAGGCATCAGTACTATCTGCTGACACATATGTGCTGCCCCAATATTTGAATCCTGATGAAGTTTCTGATTGCTACTTTGTGCAAATAATTTAATTGGTAATAGTTTCAGTTAATGCTATATTATTAAGATATAGGCTCACGTTGGCCCTAGGATACAATGTATGGTGGATTTGGGTAAATATTGGTTTATCGTAACAAGGGGTAGCCAAGTTGGAACTTTGATATACTATTAAATGTGGATTTAATATCTACAGTAAACCCTCTGGAACTGGGAGTTAATGAGCCTTGTGAGATACAAACATATAAAAAAAAGTTATGTACTTTATAACATACCTGCAAGCAATAAGCTCTGTTCCGTTATCATATCTCACTAAGACGTGATTCTTATCATATAAAACATAACAAAAACTTTGATTTTAAAGTGAGCATAAAAGTAATAAAGTTTGATATTACTTTAATACAGCAGTTATATTTGCATATCATAATCCATCATTTGTTTTCATTGAGCTCATTAGATCTATATGCTGTCATATTACAGAGATGATTGATGTGAATCGGAAGAGAAACAGGTTGTATATCTCTCCCTCCAGTTACAGAATGCAGATGTTGCCGAATCATTGGGGTTTATTTTTTTATAGCACTGAACAAATTTCCTTGTTCACTTAACATTAAAAGTACTAATTATTGATTCTCTGCTTAAAGTGTTCATTATGATGGAAGTCAAGAGGTGTTTTGAGACCATAGTTTTACTGCACATCAGTTACTATATTGAGCTTTCTTAAGTTTATCTTCAAACATTATACGTGGCAATTAGTCAACGCGATTAATTAATATTTTCTAATTTAATGATAATATATCCGTTTGGAACTGAATAACTCCACCCCTGCTACCCAATTTGTATGCCTATCTCCGACTCTTTTGCTGGGGTTAGGCATACATATTAGTTAGCAACTTTTGTGGGGCTTCAGGTATGGGGGTAAGGTGGAGGGCATGATTTATGCAAATCATGGCTAAAGCCACGCCTCCTGTATGATAAATTTTAGGTTTACTGAGGATGGGCAGGGCTTGAGGACATTTCTTATAATTATCAAAGCTTCATGGAGGGTTCTGGGCAATGTTTTGTACATAGGGTTGTAGGGTTCTGTGTGGAGGTGGGTCCTAGGCAATAGTATGTGGGCATGGGGGTTTTGGATCAATGTTCTGGGGGGAGGGGGTAGTTTTGGGTAAATGTTTTGAAAGGAGGGGTCAGGTTCTGGGCAATATCATGGGGATAAAGATTGAGTGGGATTTTGTGCAATGTTACAAGGGGAGGAGGGAGGTATCTGAGCCAATGTTTTGGGGGGAGGAATATAGAGGGGGGAGAACCCTTGGGGTAGATGGTTAAGTTACTCCCATCTCCACCATCTTGCTCTCTGCATATGGATTATATGATGGAGTAGCACCATGGCATCAGCTTTTTCCCCATTGATTGCTATTTAGACTCTAGGGGAAAGACATCAGTAGATGATCTCTTTTTCCGGCAACCAGAAAACAGTGAGAATCATCTGCTGTAACATTCAGTGCTCTCCAGTGGCCCATCAGTCCAGTGGCCCATCACTCCAGTGGCCCATTTGGCATTTGCCAGAAAAGCCAGATGGCCAATCTAGCCCTGGGTTAAACCCATGCATGTCAGCTTATCTGCCTATGCACATTCACTTGCATGTTTCATTAGCTACAGCGCAACTCTGCTCTGCGCCCCTGTTGTGGTTGCGATTGGATGCAGGGGAGTTGTGGAGAATGTCAGATAGAACTAGTTTACACTAATGTATAGTAGAATATATGCCGATCTTAAGTGCAGTAAAACGCAACCAGTCCATCCAATGGTTAAATTGAATTGTTTTTGCAATTACTTTTCTGTATTGGGATAAATGATAAATCCATGAAGGAGATTGATAATATATTGATTATGTATGTTAGTTATTATCAATGTTTCGTTATACAGAGCTTCCATTTACCATTTTTGTGTTCTCAGTAAAATGTTATTTTCAACATGAATGTGTTTTATCATTTAAGAAAATTGAAATGACAGCAATTACTTGGTAAATGTATTTTCATGGCAATTTGTTGCCTTTATTGCTCTCCCTGTCTCTGATCATAGAAGCAAATTGAATAAAACCAATCAGTGGAATAAGTTGTTTGTATATGAAATGATGTTGTACATGTACTATCCAGAGGTCAGCCTCTATAGGAGTATGGGACATGGTTACTGGACAAGTAGTAACAATACCTTGCATATGTCGTGCAGGGCTTGTTAATCATTCTTCAGGGTTTAATGAACTCTTTTGTTCACTTTTCATTATTTCAGTTCATTAGAGCCATTTCCCAGTGTCTAGCTTTTGGGTCACTTGCAGGTAACTGATCATAGGTTTTAGTAGTGTTCTCTTCCCATTGTTGCTCGTTGCATATGGATACAAATATGTATGCACATATATAGTGTATCAGGTATGATTAAGACCATCGTAAATGAAAATGGCTATCAGTTAAAATTAGTATTTTTTAGTTTAAGATCTACACTTCATTTGGTATTCAATCATTTGTATTATTTGAGTCTATTTTATACTCTATTATTGGTTTTCATATTTAACATAGCCAGGCTTGCATCTCCTCACTGCAGGCCTGGCTATTTTGACCACAGAATTAACTTCAACTCACCTTTCCTGCAAGGTCCCACGATGATCATTGCAGACATAGCTGCTCAGAATGGGCCGTAGTCTCTGCGCATACACAGTGACTCACATCTGGGACTTTTTCTAAGTCCTAGACTGTAAATGACTGAATATGCGTCAGGACTTGCCGGCATCGCTTCTTGGATCGCTGCCTGGGTCAAGACAGGTTGGCGATGATTACTTTTCCATAATGGAAAATAGTAAGAAGTTAATTTCCATGCGATAATGCCTTTTTTCAAGTGATTATTGATGCCCCATTATAGTAAAGATCTGACAATTTATATGTTTCTAATATGCCACCATGTCATGGTATGCACGGCTGGCTCCACCATAGAAGATTTAGGGAAATGTGTCAAAAGCCTGCAAAAAGGCATAACAGCACACAGATTGTCCTGCCATTGCCAATGGTTAACGTCTGCCACCTAGCTGATACTGTTGGAACTGCAATTTTGTGACTGGCTTTGAAAAAATGTTAAGAACAAGCCACAAAAATGCAAATGCTTTTTCTAAAGTCTGCTACAAAAAGGAAGTAATAGTCATAATCTTTTGATACAACTTAAAAAAAAAAACATCAATAATGTCAATAACGTTCCCAGGCAGACTTTGCAATTACTATCAGAGTGTGCGGTGTATATATCAAATTGTTACAGTTTTTTGGGTGTTTTTGCTTTTTGGTTTTTTTTGTTGTAATCTGCAAACAGATCAATATTGTCATCAAAATGTGTCACTTGTGTTTCCTCATATTGCGTTCTCATCAGAGATTAAGCAGAAACCCTCCTGGGTCAATGAAACTGTCACAGATCACATCCAACTTGCTAAAAATGCTATTAGCCAGCAAGTGAATTTGCAATAATATCATCATCTGAAGAATTATGTTTTTATTATGTTTTGAAAAAACCCAAAACCATTTCATCTTTATACTGAGTAAAGTTCCTCATCTATTGAGATCTGGACAAATGCAAGATTCACTTTACAATACTCGCTTTCTTCATAAAACTGTAAACCATTAATATCAGTCCAATAAAACTGTCTGAGGCAACTTTACTCGAAGAGATTTTGAAGCCATTAATATGATTGCTTCAGATGGAGTCAGTCAATATTCCTCTAGCAGCTGGAAGAAATCCAAATCTTGAATTCAATCATAGAGTCGGCCAATGTTTTCCCTATTTCATTTAGGCAATCAGTGACGGGGGCGTATTTTAGAAAGGAAAGGCAACCCAATCTGCCCATCAGGTGCGTACTCAGAGTGGGCATTCTGGGCATACAGGGAGGGTGGAGGTATATGTGAGGCTGTACGTCACATTGATTGGCCATAAAGGAATCTATTGAGTGTTTTAAAACAGACTGGGGCCTAAATTTATTAAGCAGGGAGATTGCAGAGAGACTGAAAAGTTGGGATGTTGCCCATAGCCACCAATCAGATTCAAGCTCACATTCTTCAGTATGTAACATGAAACTGAGAGCTTGGATCTGATCGGTTGCTATGGGCAACATCCCCACTTTTCAATCTTCCAATAATCACCCTGCTTAGTAAATTTAGGACCGGTGTGATATATGCGGAAATGTTGCCTTACCGAATTCAAACATCTGTATGTCTGGATCTGATTGGCCAGAGTTCACCATAGTGGTGTTAAGTGTTTATATATCTCTGTGTAAATGAAAGTATGCATTTTGGGGAAGAACTATCATTGCAGTGAATTGAGTAAGTTGGATTTAACCATTTAGCATATTTAAAATGTTATAACCACACGGGACCTGATCCAGTTTTCATGCAATCATATTCCTACAGAATGAATGGGTCCCAACCAGACTACTGTCACAGAGACTTTTAATACCTATGACCTTCCTACTTAAATGACTCGTGTGAATGACATGTGGCAATGCATGAGTCTGGATCAGTACACCTATACTGTACACTTACACTGTAATACCATGGAAAATCTATTTTGTGCGTACAACCTAACCATTTGGTCGGACGTTATCAGAGGTGTCATTCATAGTCTAGATGGGTTGGGATACATTCTGATTTGGTATTGCGATGGAAGGAGCATAGAAAATAGGGGGGAATAGAATCTCCTTTCCTGGCCAATAATTATTACTTCACCAACCACCTTACTTGAAGCATTTATTTTAAAATGAGAATCTGGGTGTTTTAAATGCATTGTAGTGTTTGGATTTGAATTATTCTTTATTCATTTGGTTTTATTTAATGCGCTCATTCATTTTCTGCTTTCATCTTTCCATCTATTGCTTGCATTTAAGTATACTGAAAATTTAAGCCATGTGTTTATTGATTCCTGTTATTTGTTTCAGCACTGAACACGCCTGCAATAGATTACAGTGCAATCAGCCATGAGTCATTTCAATTTGTTCTGAAAGTTTATTAATGGGCCTTCTTTTTCTTCCATAATTTTGACATAATTTTATTGGGTTTTAAATCAGTCTCTCACCTGCTACATTATGCATTGGCTCGGTTAAAGAAAATATGTCTCTCCCTGTGTCTCTGTATCAGGTATATTTCAGCATTTCTGGTAATCTGAGAAACCTATTTAAATTCACATAAACAATCTCACTATATTCTGCTTATATTTATTGTGTGAATAAACGTGCTTCAGCTAATACATTTTTTAAATGAAATATTCAGTTTATGCCAAGCTGGCGTAGCATATATATATTAACCCATTGTCGCTGTGGACCTGGTTCAGACTTTTCGTACTGTTGACTTAAGCTGGCCATACACTATAACATAAATTGTTCCAGTCGAAAGATTTTTCAAGTGTGGGTAAAACCATGTTGAATTGCAGGGGAGGCTATTATAATTAATTGCAGTCAGTATTACAGGTGACAGATGATGTTTCCAGCCCAAGTNTAATAACAGTGTAACAGTAACGCTGGTCAGTATCTGTGTGCAACATGCAACAATAAAGTATTCTCCCTGCATGCAAACACTGACATTCATCCCCCCCCTGCAATTCAACATGGTTTTACCCACTCTTGAAAAATCTTTCGATAGGAACAATTTATCTTACCGTGTGTACCTTGCTTAAGTCAATTGTGAATCTGAATTTGATCCAGCGTGTTTGGGGTTTACATTATTGTTGGGATTAGACAATTATGCCGTAAGTCCTCAAGATCTGACATAAGTTAAATGAATGTTTTGCTTTGCATGCACGGGGAATACGTTGCTTTGCTTATTAAACACATATACTTCGATAATGTTACTTTTACACTTTTATTTATACTTGCCATTGAAAACGTCGCTTTCCACATGCTCTGGATCTGGTCCTATGACTTGGAATAGCCTTGTGTGTGCTTGTTTATGGTATGTAATTAGTCACATATTGTTAACTATTGTGTTCATATTGATCATATTGACCAGTCAGTTTGTTTGAAGGATACCATTTGGAAAGTTCACACATTTATGAAGTCTTAGTAAATCTGATCAATATTAACTACATTTACTGAAGGCCATACATTTTCATTGCTGCGTTCATTACCGGAGAACAGCAACAGCAGTTATTGAACTCTGGTTTTAAATATGGGCCAGATCCAGACTGTGGAAAACGCCTTGTATTCCGCAGTCTGGTCCTGGAAATATGTACGCAATATAGAATGCTCAATTTGCATAGCGCAAAGTATGCAATTTACATAATGGGCAGAGGAGGCGCGTGCATAGGCACAGGCGGTTAAGGGGGGTGGGGAGATATTTAAGGTATAAAGTAAAAATTTCTAATTCAGGGTTTGGTTCACCGAATGCTGAAGTTGAGGGAGTCTGGATCACGACAATGATATTTGTGTATGGTGTATTTGTGTACGCACCTGTTCTTCTTTCCAGGTAGTGGAGGGGGAGCAGGAAGGGGACGGTGGGAGAGAGCTGTGGCTCTGCAGCTCTCCAGATCGCGGTCGCGGTGCCGCGATCGCGTCTTTTTTTTTTTTCTTTCATTCCTCTTTTTTTTATACTTTCCCTATCCTTTTGTGCCGCGACCGCTGTTACCCCTATTGCTACGCCACTGGGTGTGGCTGTATCTCATCGTGCCACAATGATCTTAATCGTTATTGTTTTTTACTTTTCACCTCTTACTGGTCATTGAATGTTTTACATGGTCTTTACAGTGATAGTTTTAAATTCTTAGGCACCGGCCGCTACTCCAGCTAATTATATTATGTAATTGACTATTGTGTCTAGGCGGTTGTATTATATGTTTCTCTATGGGGCCGATTCAATCCCCTCCACGCAAATTTTTTCTGCCTTACGCTGTTTGCGTAAGGCAGGAAAACTCGCGTTTTTTCGTTCGCACCTCATAGAGGTGCGTACAAAAAGAAGCGAGGTTTCAGTCCCGTAATAGACGGGAAAAAGCACACTTCGCGTTTTTTCCCGTCTTCGCGAAGGATTGAATCGGCCCCTATGTGTTTACTCCATATATCTACACATGCCTTTATATGAAACCATGCTCATACATCAATACAACCCTCTGCCCATGTCAGTATGTGATCCCAGCGTCTTATTAAACTACACATTCTGCAGCAATGAGTCAGTACAGTTACCTGACACCAGTATTAAAGCTCATGAACCCTTTGCATCAATGTGTACCTTCACAACACACAGACGCACTGCTTGAGAAACAAATGCAATTCACTGCTACAATAGCGTTCAAAGAACCATGACATGGAAAGGGTTTGAAGTCGAGTCCTCTGCCTTTGGAGGTGTTCTTCTTCTGACTGAGCTGTTCTGGCAGCTGGACGAAGTTTTGTATTCCCTTTGTGTTCGGGCTGTGGTTAGTTACTCTGTGATGTTATAGCTCCCAGGGTCTATATAAACCCAGCTCTCTCACTTTCTTCTTTACAGATTATTGTGTTTGCTGTCAGTAATCTTGTTTGGTTGGTAACCACATAACAGCTTTCCTGATTTACTACTTGTACTCTGTTACTGGATGGTTCCTGACCTCACATACATTGGTACTCCAGTTCTGCCCAACTGGTTACCAACCCGACTGCCTCTTACTATTCTATACCACCATATGGACCTGTCCCTCCAGCCCAAATACAGATGATAACATTTTTAAAATACTGCTATGTGGCAGTATGCATGGCTGGCCACATGTTAATATCGGAAAAGGACATACTGTACGGAACAGCACACAGGTTGTCTTGGCATTGACAATGGTTATCTTCTGCACTGATACGCCACCTAGCTGTTATTGTTGAAACTGCAACGTTTTATAGTTACTGACAGCATGGCGAGAAAGCATATTAGCATGCTTTTGGGATAAATTAAGCGCATGGCTGTAGTTTAAAAACATTATTACATGTCACATCTGTATTCCAACTATGTCTGCCATCAGGAAGATCTCAGAAGAAGAAAAATATAAACAGCATAGGGACAATGTAGACCAGGCTTGTCCAACCTGCGGCCCTCCAGGTGTTGCAAAACTACAAGTCCCAGCATGCTTTGTCAGGAATAAACTGTGTAAGCATTTAAAGCATGATGGGAATTGTAGTTTTGCAACACCTGGAGGGCCGCAGGTTGGACAAGCCTGATGTAGACCTTAATGTTACTGTAATAGTATGTAGAGTTTACATCCAGCATTTAATCCCACCATAGCCATATGACAAAGTCCAGGAAGATGCTGGCTCCTGTCAAAACAAAGTGTCTATTTCAGCAGCTTATTCCCTTCCGAAACCTACGCTAAAACCTGAATAACTTAGATAAAGTGTTTGTTGTAAAGAAAAAAAATCTTAATTTTATTTAATCATTTTAATCAGAAATATATTTATAGTTCATCCGCATATGTAGAATACTTAAACCATAACAGCATTTGTATTTTAGTGAATAAGCCCTACTGGTGAAGGGAATATACTGTAGGCTCTATTTACATAAAGTAATCCTGGATTTATTAGCATCGCAGACTTAGTACAACTCATCGCAGACTTAGTACAACTCATCGCAGACTTAGTAGAACTTATTGTAGACTTAGTAGAACACATCACAGACTTAGTAGAACTCATCGCAGACTTATTAAAACTCATCACAGACATACTAGAACTCATCGCAGACTTAGTAGAACTCATCACAGACATAGTAGAACTCATCGCAGACTTAGTAGAACTCCTCACAGACATAGTAGAACTCATAACAGACATACTAGAACTCATCGCAGACTTAGTAGAACTCATCACAGACATA
>JABWIB010000710.1:79191-91830 GCA_016617825.1 Platyplectrum ornatum | reverse complement strand
TATTTTCTGAATATGTCAAATAAGAGGATAATTTAGTATTATAATTTTTTACATTTTCACTTAGAAATAACTTATGTCTTAAAGTATGCAGATGAATGAGACATTGTATTGATAAAAGGATTTCAAAATATAATTCAATTATTAATAGATAGTAATTTTGTTGACATTTAACATATAAATTAGTACAACCATGTCTATTATATTTTATAGTCACATAAAACAATAAGCTTATCTATAACAGTTGATTTATACTTCCATTTGCCTCAGGCCTGAGAATCCCTCAACAGGGATAACTGATTAACTCTAGGAGCACATACTGGGAATCACTATTTTTTGTTTTAACATATTAAAATTAATAGATTCACCATTTGTTGCACCATTATGTACAAATCTCTACAGCTTTCTAAAACCCCCTAAAAGCCATACACATGAACATTTATGTTTCATACACATGTCCAATAAATCCTTTAAAGTACCTTATAAGACAATGGGATATGGCGACTGGAATCAGTTTATGAAGCATATCCTATATAATAACACAATGCCATTCTATGTGTTGCACAGCAAATGTAATATACTACACATTATCCCATAAGCTTCTTATAGCTTCTCTGCTGCACGGTGCCTTTACCCCAAGTCGTTGGCTTATGTGTATGCTGGACACAGCGAGTCTTCCATCATATCTCCGTTCAATATTCAATTTCTCAGGCTAGCAGCGTACCTTACTATACCTCCAATCTAATGATTAAATGAATGCTAAAAGACTGTATATTGTATTTTATTAGTAAACATTTCATATAGGGTTTTATCTCTACCAAATACATTTCATCGTGTATCCCAAATAACAAATGTGTAAAACCACACTTGAGTTCGGAAATGATCTTTTCAATATGTTGTACAACACTCCGTCACTGCCCACAGATGATATCCACACTTAAAATTTGTGATAAATGTGATGAGTGTGAAGTGTTATTCCTTAGCTGGGACTAGCTGCAATCCAGAATGAACCTTAACAGACCTTCAATTAAACAACATAACAATGAAATGCTCCGAGTTCTAAAGGGACATTACTCTTCACTGGCACATTGGAAAAACCAATATCTTAAATCATGTTGCTGAAAAGAAGTTTTAAAAGTGAGTTGCAGAAGTGAACAACTGAAATTGTTTTACATCTATGAAATCAGATTCTCCTAGATCTCCTTCCTGCAACTAAGCCTGCGCTTATTAAAATATATTTTACCACACTAGTCCAAGTGTCAGTTTTGTATTAAATAAATAAATTACAGCAGGTCCAAGTAATTAAAAAGAGGCAGTTTTGCAATCACAGGGATTAAAAAAAAAACGTTCCATGCACCCTCTGTGGAATTCCTGATGAGCACTATTGGGTATATTAGTATATTAATATATCCGTATATTAAAATATTTCAGTAAGGACGTGCATGTTCCCTCTGGCCTATCAAGACTTCCAATACGTTCTCAGTTTAAGTGCAGAATGATCAGAATATTTGAGGCACGGATCGGGGATCTGTGTGAATGAGGGAAGTGGGGTCTCCTCGTCAGCATGCCAGGCGGGATTCAGTGGTGATCCGGCATTGAATCTCTACTCGCAAAGGCTCCACTAAGGGCCTCGGTCACCCTAGGCTAAAACGTTTATGGTGACCCCCCCCTTTCATGGGTTTCTGATAAACAGAAAGCATGAGGAGCTGCAGCGGCACTGACGGGCCATCCTCACTGACAGTCTGAGACAGTGAGACAGTCTGCTAGTGACACTGCTGCTCCTGTCAGGACAAGGAATTATCTTCAGCAATCTGTGGGGAAAGAGCAAGGGCTATGCACCCCCTGGAGTCTGGAAGCCTCAAATGCAGCATTAGTTGCCTGGATCTGGACTATTGCCAATACATGTAATATGACTTCTTATAGGGTGAATTTAAAGGTAATCTGCATTGGTGCTTCAATAGTCATGAGTTGTTTTGTTTCTTGTAACAGTGAGACTTTGTAATTAAATTTGACTGGGAAGAGGTCAGGATACCCAGTGGGAATGTTAGAAATCGTCTGGACTTGTCTGGAAACCACTTTAATCCATAGCTGTAAGCAGACACTCATATATATGGATGGACCTGATAAATGTGCTAGTAGGGGTGCATGGACCTAGAAGCTTCATGGTAGGTCTTGTAGTATATGGGATACATGTGGATGTCAGCAATAATATAAGAGCCCATTGAATGGAGAAAGCCTGAACACAGACTTTATATTGTGGTAGAGTTGTGATCCCCAATCCAAAAATTCTTACTTCTAGACTATAAGCTCTCACCAGATATATTATATCTGTCTGTATCTTCTTTGCCTCTATGGAGTGGATTAAGACTTACATACTATTGAACTCAAAACCATGCTGAATTGCAGGGGAGTTAAATTTCATTAGTTACTAACAGTATTGGAGTTGAGAGATGATGTTTCCAGCCCAAGTGTAATAACAGTGTAACAGTAACACTGGTCAGTATATGTGTGCAAAATGCAACAATAAAGTATTCTCCCTGCATGCTCACACTGACATTCATATTACCTCCCCTGCAATTCAACATGGTTTTACCCACTCGCTCATAAAGTAGTATGGCTATAAGTTAATGTTTTACAGTTTGTCTGATTTTTATGTTTACTATTCACATATATATATATATATATATATATATATATATATATATATATATATATTTATTTATGTTTTAGTTGTGTGTGTGTGTTTTAAATGTAGTCCAGCGGAAAGAATTTAAAGTGTTTTATAAATAATGGTGGTGAACATGTTAACAGCTATAATGATTAATCTTACAATTAAATCACACAACTTTGTTTAAAGTGCATGACATGACAAATAAGAAAGATTAAAATATATAGATTTAATTACTGTACCCGATTGTATAGAAGAGAATGTTACGTGAAAACAATGTAAAGATCTTTCTCACTTGTTCATTCAGTGAATCTGTCCTTGACGTTCCAGAACATACATGGTAGGCAATTAGTGTACGTATGCATGAATATGAAGCACATTGTGATAGAATGCAAAATATAAAAAAAAGTTACTGTTAAAAATACTACTGGAGAATAGTACAATTAAACAGAAGCAAACATCTAAATGAGGGAAAACATGAAAGTATTTCCAATCCAAATTTGTAGAAGAAGATCTTTAATCAAAATAACAGAACTTGTTAAATATTGATCTTGCATCAGACAGTTCTTTCCAATATCTTCCACACTCTTGATTGTGGATATATTAAATAATGTATTTACTTATTAAATAATAATCAAATAAAACTAAACACGGGGAAGGTTAGAGCCAGTCTTATCTTACAGGGATATAAGAAACATCTGCAGTCTGCCTTAATATACAGATACAAATGATTACGGCTAATGTAACAACATGAGAGAAATATGAGATTTGCAGGTATACCATATCACATAGGAGATGTGATTCACGTCAATGTTTTATACTGCCCTTTGTCAGAAAGAGTGTCTTGGTCCTATAAGACAAATGCTCTCCATGGTATGCCCTGCACTAATAAATTCATGCTTTACCACTCCAAAAAGTTGTTATATATTGCCCATATCAGAATATAAACTAAGAAGCAAATAAATATTCACTACTGGGAGTAGATCTTTTCACTTTACACTTAGGGATGAATTTACTAGACAGTAAAAAGTGAAATGTTGCTTATAGAAACCTATTGGATTATCTCTGTTATTTCCCTGTAATGTACTAGATAAATAAGAGCAAGGACTGGCATGGTTGCTATGGGCACCCATTTAAATTAACCCTATAAACTCTACATATGAAATGAATGTGATTAAAACACATATTTATATAGTATATTCTACTAAATTACTAATATACAATGCAATTCACTTCACAGCCATTGGACATGGAATACACTGTTTATTAGGTCATTTTTTATAGTGTACAATTAAAAATGAATAATAAAACATGTGTGGTTCAGAAGACATGCAAGGTAAAAAACAAAAAACAAAAACAAAGATATAGGCCTTAATTTACTAAGCAATTAGATTGCATTATGATTGGAAAGTGGAGATGTTGCCCATAGCAACCAATCAGATTCAAGCTCTCAGTTTAATTTTACATACTGGAGAATGTACATATCAAATCTGATTGGTTGCTATGGGAAACATCCCCACATTTCAATATCACTGCAATCTCGCCCCTTAGTGAATTTAGGCCCAGCTCTTAGAGCCTGGTCCAGAAGCAAGTGTTTTTGCAGAAACACAAAACTCCGAATACGATGGAAAAATGGTCCTTGTCTACGACGTATACAATTCCCTGGCATAGTGTATTTGTATGGCAGGTGTGCAGGCAGCTTAAACTATGACAATGAAATGATAAAATTAAATGATAAGAAAAAAAGATGGACCCCTATCTTTCTGCACTGTACTGAGCATGTGCAGTGCTCATGTTTGCTGCGTATCTGCCTGATAATCAAGCAGATGCACAACTCCGGTCCTAAAAGGTTACCACATGAGAATAATACAGTATATGAATAACATGACAACAAGCCGATACTGTCCCTTTAAAAAATGATAGGTAGCTGAAATACAAGTGGCGGGCCCAAGCAATAATATAGAAACTTTCAAAAGGTGCAATTGTATTTCAGCGGCATTCCTTTGTGTAAAATGAAATATGGCTTTCTCAGTTGAATATATTAGCAAAATAAAATAATAAACATCTTGAAGCAAACATGTGAAGGTGTTTGGATGCTAATTATAGATGAATTATACATTACCTGACACAAGATTGCTGAATTATATAGTACCTGAACTTGACATGATATTTAATGTATATAACTGAGAAAAAGCGCTCCTTAAAAGCAGTTATTATTTCATGAACACTCCTGCATGGAAATTTTAATTTCGCAAACTGTCTATTTCTTCCGATCAAAGACAGAGGGGTATTACAGATTACAATAGAAACAACGGCATTAGCACATACTATATTTACTTTGTTAAATTGCTTTATGTATGCCGTGATTTGAGTCACGCTATTGAAAGTGAAATAAATACAGATTTGTACAAATGTCTCGGTATTATACTCAGTGGTGATTGCTCTGTGGGTAGTGCATACTCCAGCGTTTTCTGCAATTAACTAAAATGTCATCTGCTGTTACTCTTACAGGAATTATATTGAATTTGTTGAAAGGAGTAAGTTGAGCATTGAAGATTAAATGAAGGATTATCTGTAGTATTGTGTATGGAATCACATACAAAACTCCAGCACTTTCTCTCTATTTTATTAAAATTTGCGTGGGTTTGGATATCTTGTGTGTGGCACACATTATAAATCGCTTTTTGCCCTGACATGTATCCTAAAGTTATTATACTCCTTACTACATTACATACGCAAAAAAGCATAGATATTTTATCTGGCACATACTCTTAATGGAGTGAACCATTAAGGAGCTTATCCAGAGCTGTGCATCTGGCTGTATTCCAGGTGGATGCCCGGCAAAATGACCACAGCGAGTATAGTGCGACCACTACTCTTGCCTATTCGTATATCGCTAACCTTGTTTCCCGAGGCAAAACATGGGCTGCATTATCTCTCTCTTGTTACCATAACGGTATCAATCATAGGTGTGTATTTGTACTTCTATCCCTGTCCGTGTTCTTCCTTTTATACGATTTTGGTTGTCTGTCCTGCTTTCCTGTCCAACTTTCAGTTTATTCCGATATGTGGATTTTAATTTTTAATTATTACTTTTTGCCTATCCCATACTTGGTGAGCCAATTCTGATCTAATGCAGGCCAGACAGTCACAGCTATGAATAATGTTCTGCTAGTGTGACTGCATCACTTCCTACACTTATTATAACTATAGGTACAGTAGCTGGTTAGAGTATAGGACAATTTAGCTCTAGCATAATAAAGGCCATAAATGATGTAACAAGCTAAAATGTGCAATAGTTTACTGAATTTTCAGTGATTCACTTTTTATTGCTTGTTTGAACTAAACAAGAAATTGTGAAAGTCATTCCTTTGTGACATCTTTGTACACATGTCTGCTTCTAATTACACTATACAGTACAACCTTCGTATTCTCATTTACCAGCATGAAACGCTGACATTCATTTGGAATTTGCGAAACACATTGCTTATCTATGCACTGTCCTGTTCTTTACAAGCTTGGTCCTTATCGCACGCGTTTTTGTTTAACTATTTTCAAAAAAAGAACTTGAAAAGGTTTCGCAATTTTAACAAATACTTTTCAGTGCACAAATCAACAAAATAGAAAAAGGTTATCACCATAAACATACTTTGAACAATAAACAAATCACATGAAATCACTTGACTCCTATGGTTGTATTACTAAAGTCATTTATATAAAAGGAATTCTGTTCCTGTTATTGACAGAGCAGCATTTGAGTTATACAACTACAAAGATTTCCCCTTGAACATTTAGGGCACAATTAGCTTAATTAAAAATGATCTCATATCCTAAATTTACTTGTGCCCTTCAGATGTTTTTTTTTTTACTTCAGAGTGCATTAAGACATTGTTAAATTAGGTAAAATAGTTTCTCACTTTATGTGGTGATGTGAAATATTCATAGGTATAATACTATTGTTTAGGATAGCACCATAATACAATTTTAATATAGGTTCTTCTAGTCTCAAGTTTCACATTGTTGTACAAAAGTTAAATCAACCAGGAACCGCTGTGTACATTGTACATTTCAAAAATAACAATATCTATCGCTATAACTGTAACTTGATAATAATGACTACAATATGGCATTTGACCCTGAATTTATTACAGATCTTGTGCCAGATCTTGTAATGTTGCACCTAATCTGGCCATACACTCAGAAGATCCATCGCAGAGATACATCACATGTGCTAAATGAAGATGCAATGTACATAAGATCGGGGAGCCATTTACATGAATCTTGCCTGCAGCAGGCAAGATTCTACGATACGTTATGCGACTGTGGGAGCGTGTATCACATCATCGCACCTCATATTGGACAGGAATATGACCAGCATTACATGTATTTGCTACTGTATTGCACTGCCCACTTTGTGACATAGGACCGTATGCAGAATGACGTACTTTAAGTGATCTACACAAGTTACTTGCATAGATCACTCAAACTGTAACATCTGCGCATGTGTGCCCCAAATTTCCAAGTTCTTTACATTTGAAAATGGTACGGGAGGACTGGGTTTGTATGTTATCGTCCCTAATCCCTGCACTGTGGGTGTGGATATGCCATCTAAGTAACCCAGTAGGACAGTGGTATGCCGACCTGTGCTGATCTGTTTCATATGGAAGCAGATCAGTGCAGTCATTGTTACGAAGGGTTCTGGACACTTAACCTCGTACGAGGCAGAGTTTATAGAGGGACGTTCACCTGGAGGTCTGGATCCAGTTCATAGTTTTCTCTTATACATTTTTATGTGTTTGCTCACAACATATTAGCAAGATTGGGTGTTAGTGGCGTTGTTGGTTGCAATTATTAGGGGAATTTATGCAGGCCCTATTGGCAATGACATAAAGGCAAATGAGTAAAATTTGATTAAAATAAGCGGATTACAACTCCAGCACATATGCACATCAATTTTATTAAAGACATATAAACAAAAAATAAGCCTTTTAATGGTTAACTAACTACAGTAGTACGCGCTAGAAAGTAACTATGTACAAAACTTGACAGTTACTTTAGAGAAACATATTTTACTCGTCATCTTGAGCTTTTGTATTCCTGACAATGCTTGTTCTAACTATGCTATTTTTGCCATTTTTTTTACCCCATCAGTTACAGGCGATTTCTCATTAGTGTAACAAGAATATGAGGAAAGACAGCAAGGTGTGTATGGGAGAGAGAGAGAAAGAATGAAAGCAAATGTCAACCTTACTGCTTACCAGTTTTCTATATCAGCATGACACATCAGGATGTACAATATTTATTTGTCCCATTAATGTAATCAAAGGAGCTGCGATGAGGAATAAAAGCGAAACAAGTAAGCTGTAGCTTTGTTTATTTTCTGTCTAACAATAGAGAACATAATGAAATAAGTGTAAGTGCTCTTCAGGCTATAAAACTGCGCATACTACAGACAAGGTTACTGTAGAAGTGGTGCTTAAGTAGTATGTTTCCAGGACAAAGTATGCAGTTCATTACTATATCCAACTTCACTTGTGCATAATTAATCCTCTTATTTTATATCATCTTCATTACATAGTGACAGTCATGCTCCATAATTCTATTTGATTGCATGAAATTCACATTCATTTTACCATTACTGGAATATTTCGATTTTATATAAACCTATAATCTAAATTTATGGATTTTTCTACACATGAATGGTGATTTTTTTATTTTACAAATTGCTTCTATACTTTTTAGACTTACTTTTTATTAAACTTTTTTAGGGCTTGCTCACTGTTAATGTATAAATTAGTTTATTCTGCTTTAACATATGAAGCAGGGGGTAACACTGTCTTATTTTCGGCGTAGGTCTTATTTTAATTAACATTGACAGAGATTTATATAAATAGTCCTACTTTTATCCCCATCATGCCCCTCAGCCATGCTTTTATACCCATCATGGCCCCCAGTCCTTTTTTCTATTTAAATTGGGTTTTTAATGTTTGCATATGCAGCATTTAAAAAGAAATTAAAATGCTTTTTTACTCAGTAACATCAAAATCATATAGTAGCGGTATTCCACTGCTATTCTAATATAAACATTATATATATTGCTCCCACCTTGAGCATGCACAGTGCTCATTCCCTTCTGCCTGAAAGGTAGCTTAAAGCACATCTCTGGATCAGCTCCTTAACAACTTTGGAGTCTAAACATTGTTTGGACTACAAAGTAATTCCATTCCCAGGGGCAAACACAGATTTTTAAAAGGAGAGGGTTCCATGTTATTACCATTAAACATAAGAGATATTAGAAAAAATGATATATTCACAAAGTTACACTAGACCATATTGGTTAGATTATGCACATTTCACAATAGCTCTTTAAAATCACCCCTCCATAATATGAGAAAAAATTCTCAATATCAGCTCCATAAATGGTTAATTCTTTTATTATTATGATATTATTACAGACAGTATGGGTGGACCCGCATACTGTTGGCTCAAACTGAGCATGTTTGAGCATGCTTTCAGATTTTCGATGCTTTCAGAAGTTCCTACTATCTACAAACAATAGACAGCACATGTGCAGTGACTATTTTAAAATCGAACTTATAGGCCTAAATTTACTAAGCGGTGAGATTGTAGCGAGATTGAAAAGTGGAGATGTTGCCCATAGCAACCAATCAGATTCAAGCTCTCAGTTTCATTTTACANACTGGAGAATGTGAGCTCGAATTTGATTGTTGCTATGGGCAAAATCCCCACATTTTTTAATCTCACTGCTTAGTAAATTTAGGCCATAGTGTTTCTAAGTCACAACAGCTGAACGCCCCCCTATTAGGCAGAGAAAAGCTTTTAATTGCAATGTTGAATCTACTGTGACAATTTATAAGTGTAATGACCTGCTGGCTCGCATTCACAAGATCAGGTCAGCAACCGGTGTCATTGTCGCTAGCAATCGTCAAGGAAACCTTAATTTTCCATAGACACTGTATGTTAATGAATGTAAATCACTTAATTTCTTGTGATAAAGGCGGTTTCACATGTAAAAGCCCTGTTTGTCTGATTGAAAACTGATGCGCATTTAGTAAATGGAGCCTGTAGTTGTGTGATCATATTGGTCTGGATCAAGTCTTGAAGACTTATCACATCACGAGACTTGAAGACTCAAATTCTGTATCTGGGCTATTTGTTGTTCATGTAGAATGGTGGGCTACTGGAATTTGCAAATTGTTACAGGAATATTCAAATATAACTATAAACACCATTCAAGCCATACTCCTGCGATATAAGAAAGGATAATACCGTAATTCATGGTGGGTTAAAGCGATTCTTTTTAAAGGGTTCATCTGCAGCTCTATTTGCTTTCCATTTGCTATATTTGTATAACAGTTGTGATTTTATTTGTTAATGGTAGAGTTACTCTCCCAATTCTGGGCCAAGAGACCCATTAGCCATCAATTCAGTTGTTATAGTCTTGTTTCCTCAACTTGTCCTGTAATTTTCCTTATTTCTTCACATTATAACTTCATTTTGTGGCATCTGTAGCAGTGTGACCTTCAGAATTCTATTACAGTGTATGCTAGACATTTGCTAGTAATCACAACTGTGAATTCCTAATAGTGATAAGTGAGCCTCGATGAAAAGAATAAATATATAGACGACCCACACTGAGGATGGAATTATTACTTCTTTTAGATATGGTTCAAAAGAGAGGCTTTTAGTGAAAACTGACAGTAATTGCCCATCAAAGAAATGAATGAGGATATGACTAAAGAAGTACTACTTTCACCGAACTGTTTTTTTTTTTCACTCTAAAGTCACATTTAGCTTTATAAATGGAAAAAAGAAATAAGCTTACAACGCCTGCAAATGCAACGTTTCCAATGCTTACACTTGCAGTAATTAGAGGAGGTAGAGGACATGTCATTCTACCAATATATAAAATACTTGCATTCCTTCGCAATTTTTCAACATTCAAAAAAGAATATTGACTTTCCTTTCAATGCAGCACATGCCAGGTTGACAGTCAGCGCTGACAATGTCATTGGTAACAGCAAATATAACGGACAGCATCAAACCTTGCTGTCTAGTTCCTTTCATTAATTAGTGGTTCAGAGGGACCTTACGCACCCGACGAATAAACTTATCAGCAGAGTATCATCCTTTACCTCTCCTCCTGACAGCTGCACTACACGTGTTCTTAGATATATACATTGAAAACACCCGCATACATCATTACATCGTTGGAGAGAGAAAACGGATACATGGGGAACTAGGCTAAAACACATCATCAAAATTAATAAGCTCAGACGAAAAAAAAGACAGAAGACGTATAAAGGAAAAAAAGGGAAATCTCTGACTCTAGTAAGTAATTTAGAAAGACAATAGGCAATGTGTACGCTGGTGATTAATGCAGAACTAGGGATTTGCTTATGGATTTAATGCACAAATGTTCGTGATTTTACCTAGATTTTGTGCATGTCCGTGGATGTTAATGGGGAAGCATGCCAAGAAATCCCACATGTGAGCAAGCTGTGGAGTAGTGCGGTCATGAATAATTCACGGATAACTGGTAGATGTGATGACTTGCTTCAAGGAAGACAAGAAAAAAACACACACATTTATTAGACATTTCAGGCTTAGGAGATTGTTTGATTGGCGTTTTTTATTGTGTGGGAAATATAATGTACAAATGTGTGAAAGGGTAGAGTACACTATCAGATGTCAACATAAATTATTGAGACGCTCTGGTGTTGCATACCAAATCTCATTTTTTCCATATCATGTTTAAAATGACTGCTGCAGCCGTCCTAATAATGTACAGACTACAAAGTGATGGAAAGTGTATTAGCTATGAGGCATTTCATTTGGCTTAGGTAAATATAGCATTTGTCCTTCACTGATCTACATTATGTTTTTAAAGGAATTATAGCAGTCCTAGGCACAGACACAATTGTGTTCTGATGGGGTGATTGAAGACTGAAAATGAGTTCATTATNCAATGCTTTGCTAAAGATCTATTATATAGATGCTGCTTTCAAGATGACATTCCGTTTGCATATATTCACCTAAACTCTAGAAACATACATTTGAATTAATTTTCGGCAATGGTGTCAATATAACTTAATGGAATTATACTTTGTTTCATACACATCCAATTAAAATCATGGTTTTTAGCACATAAGGTGATCCTCATTTCTCTGTATCTTTGCCTTCACAAAGACATATAACATATATTTTTTCAAAACAATACGAGACACAACCCCCCCTGAATCCTAACAGTGCAACAGAGCGGATGGCCGGAGAGCAGGTACTCTGCAACCATTGCCTGAGCCTGGATAGCGAATCCACAAATGTGCGGAATGTGCTGTACGGATGCATTATGTGGCAGCTCTGCACATGCCCATTAAAGCCCCACACTGCATGCGCATTAACTGTTCTTCTACTGTCCGGAAAGTGCTAATCTGTAATCATAGGTTTGCAATATCCAAACATACATGTAATCGCTCCAATAAAATCAGTGAGAGAAGTGATGGTATGGCGTACCCTTGTATACACCCCCATTTTGATCCCTGATGCGTATATTACGTGTAACCCCTGGGAGTGATGCAGTTGGACTTGTGCACCCCGGGGCTATTAAAAATTATGGTAGCAATAGGGAGAAAAATGAAAACTGCCATTTACCATTGCAGGGGGAGGAACTACATCTCCCAGAAGGACACACTAAAAAGGGGGAGGAGCTTGGACAGGTCTGTTTGGGAAGAGACTATAGAACTCCAGGGCTGGAGAGAGAGCACAGAGTGAGAGAGCACCCAGAGAGAAACTGAGCTGTATGATAAGTCCAGGAGAGGGGACAGTACCAGCAGGGCACAGGGGAGGTGACAGTACCAGCAGGGCACAGGAGAGATGACAGTACCAGCAGGACACAGGAGAGGTGACAGTACCAGCAGGGCACAGGGGAGGTGACAGTACCAGCAGGGCACAGG
>JABWIB010000710.1:40935-59814 GCA_016617825.1 Platyplectrum ornatum | reverse complement strand
AAGATTGTCTTTTAAAACAGTATCATTTTTATACATTTTTACAAAGGCAAGGTTTAAAAAAATAAAATAAAAAAAACCCCTAAAAATACTGGCAGATCCTGGTCATACTGTTTCTATGGCTGAAGCAACATCTGCTATGGAATTTAAGCTCTCTCTGTGGTTCTCAATATGCAGTTCTTTTGTCTGGTAAGTTATTACTTGAAATAATACCACCCCTTGGTTTGTCCGTCTGTTAAATCTGTAGTAGCCATCTGCAGAATAAATATGCATATAATGATAACCCACAATATAATATATAAACATGCAGCATACTGTATATTAAACCTAGGTTTAAAATATCCATATTATTGTGACTTCTGTAACAGCACTGACAGGCGTATAGAGCCAAAGTTCCCTATTCTTTAATGCCACTTTGGTGCCATCCATAATATCAAAAAGAAATGTATGGCCACCCCACACCACAACCTCCCCTCTGCTATTTTGCTGAGCTCCGGAAGACACTCTGTGACTACTACTCTTCTTTTATTTATGAAATAATATTAGGAAGGAGGTCTATATCCTAACCTAGTGCAGGCACTGAAAAACGAAAATATGCCAGGTATTGTACCATTCCTTGTTTTAGTGATATTCCAACTTGCTATGGAAACAACTTTATAATTCCTAGTGATCAGAAAACATCTCTTTTTGGAAAAGCATTGCATACGCTGGGACCTTATTGCCAGGACCGGTCTGTATCTGTGGATGCCAAATTTTCCTGTTACATATCTACACAGATGTACTTCCACTTCGTGAGAGTGTTGGTGGGGAGAATCCCTAATTCAAGCAGTTCTCCCGGAAACTCGGATTTCTTTTTCCGGTTTGGGGGGGGGGGATGTTGGGTCATGGCTTACATAAATCATGCCCTCTGCCAAACCCCCATTCTGTCGATCCTCATTTTTGATCAGGGCCTGATTAAGGGTTTATCCAGTATATAAGATTCAGTATGATTGCTAAATGTTACTATAGAGAGATGTTTGGATTTTAAAAGCTTTAAAGTAGGTAGTCAAGTAAGTGAGAAGGTACANTTCTCTCTGTAACAAAAGGGACAATCTTTTCTATCATTTACAGACACAAATCATTAATGAAAGTCTTAGTAACAGATTCAATCTTCTGTCTTAACTCCACGCAGAAAGAATATTAGGTGTTCATTATTGAAAGATATAACTATACACGTGCCATTGTGTTTTCACATTGTGAAAGTTATTTTAAGAACACCACAGGAAACCATTGTAAAGTGATAACACCAAGAAGACATTTAATACAGATATACTAAAAGTGTTCCTACAGTTATCTTACATCAAAAGGACTGACGTTTAATTTAGATTTTTCTTAATGGTGAAAAGTACATTAAAGTTGGCTAAAGTGCCCGCAACTAACTAACTGTCACTTTAGCAAACTTTAATGTATTTTTCACCATTACGAAAAATCTAAATTAAACATCAGTCCTTATGATCAGATTCACTACATTGTGTTTTCTTGTAAATTGATTCTGTTACAAATGGAATATTTTCTTAAATTCAATACTAAAGCTGGCCATGATTTTAAAATAAAAAATGCAATACAATACCTTTTAAACACTGAGGCACAATATCATTATCAATCCAAATTCCAGATTGTTAACAATATCGTGCCCTGGTTAAAAAGTAGTTAAAAAACCAAACATTTATACACGTTGTGGGAGCTGCCGGAGAGGTGAGTATCATGGAGAGCAAGTTCTATTATGACTGACAGCATCCCGTCCATTCAGCTGGTATGGCATTCATAAAGAACTTCCTCTTCTGCCTGCTGGGTATATACCAGGCTCTGGTACAAGTTTCAGCAGAGCTGAAGCACCAGGGGGCAGCTGGGCACTGTTATTAGATTGACATTGTTCTAGTGTATGGGGAAATTCGCCCCATTTATCCTCGCCGATGTACACTAGAACAATATCGTTCTTTTGAATGCCAAGCTTAAGTTAGTAATATAACTATTTTATGTAATAAAGGTACAGATGTATTAGCCTCAGTGTACTTCTTCCGTGGTGAAGACCAGTTTGATGGTGCACATTATTTTGTCAGTTTTGCCTGGGATTGATTATTTTGTGAGCAACATAAAGATTAACTTATTGTCACATACGTCTTCCGTTAACATCTATATATTTGCTTTGCATTTCCGTTTCTATGTTACCGCTGACAACTCTGTGACATTTAATAAAACTTTTAATATTAGTAGAATGGCTCATAGAAACAAAATTGACATATGGAAATGTCCAAGGAGATAAAGGAAAATGTGCCCATTACTCTTTACCTTTGTTTATTTACTCTTCCCAAGTCTTTTCTATCAAGGCTGCAGAGATTTATTCTGCTCTGGCGAAGACAATGTGCATTTTATTAAGAAGAGACAAGTGATACAGCAGAATGCCAGTTGTGGATTTAGAAGAAAGCCGTACTGTAGTTTACCAGTCTTATAAAAGGGAGAATTTCTAGTATAAGAACAAAGTTTCTAAAATCCCTTAAATTTTTTTTTTAAGTTTCTAAAATCCCTGACTCCCTGAGTTATATTCTCTATTTTCTTTTGTATTGTGATCGACATAAATGCTTAAATTGTATCCTGCATTTATAATTTCATTCCATGTTAATCTTCTGCCATTTTCCATCATATATGTAAAAAAAAATTAGGCCTCAGGGTTGTAACATTTTTATAAGGAATTATAAGCAGTGTTAATCCCACGAAAATATTGTGACAATCCTGGGTGATGTACACTGGGGATCTTTCAGTGCACAAAATAGGAGGTAAATTAGGCTTGTCAAAGCATGGAGGAGCTTGTTAGCAGTGTCAGGAATATTCACAGCTAAAATACCACTAATGTTAAAGTTAAAATTACATAATCCTCAAAGGATTTAAAGAAAAAGAGCATTTCCACTTCGGATTAGTAAAATGTGCAAGCGAAAAGGAAAGAATTGTGTTCTCATTAACACTTTCCTAACTATCCCACATTGTGATTATCCCACATTGTGGTGGCTGGATTCTGCATGTGATATATTAGCTTTCCTTGTGATCCCCTATGCTTTGCTTGCAATAGAGGAGAGCATGGGCCTTTTACTTTTGTGTGGTAGGACAATGCTGCTTTACCATGCTCTAATCCAATCAAATTAGTTGAAGGGCACCTACTCAGGTCCACCATCAGAAATAATGGGGCTCAGGACTGCCCCCCTGCATGCCAGGAGGAGCAGCTGACGTGGGCGCTAGTACTGGTGTGCTAGCGCCCATTGTGGATTGAGGAATCATGCTGGCCCAGGACAGGAGTCCCAGATGCCCCCTTGATGCCGGCCCTGTCACTACTTAACCCCAAGAAGGTGCACTATATTTTAAGTAGTAACAAGCAGCCAATGGAAGATGCATGTGTACTGCTAATTATTTCTTCCAAAATAATGTGCTTTTTAACCCTAACACTTAAAGGATAAAACCCAGGACAAGCTCTTTTTAACCTGCATAACTTATGTCTTATATAATTTAAATAGTAAATATATTGTGACAACGTGATTAATGCTTACAGTCTCCTTAAATGCAATAAGTATTATTAAAATGATATATTTATCATCAATTATATTTTAGTGGAACTGTAATGAATGGCAACCAGAGCACCTTGTGTTGTTAACACGTCTTCCTTCCAGATGAATATGCTCTTATGTGTTGGGTTAAGAGACATATTTTAGCAACTTTTTAAAGACTTATAACATATGGCACACATAACTATAATTGACAACATTGGATGATGTGTGCCATCTTGAAATTAATGATGTTCATCACATTACTATATACATATATGTACTATTTTCTATATGTAGCAATGTATTTTATGATTATACACAAGTTTCAGTCTGTCAATCTTAATGGTAAAAAAAACTCCCGTGTCATAACATTATAATTGGACGCACAAGACAATTCTCTGACTAAAATTGACAAGTGAAAAAAAAATAGAAAATTCAAATCTTATTAGTGAGAAAATATATGTTAACAGACACTGAGAAAGTAGAATCTAATCACAAGATAAACTAATTTATTCATTTTGAAATGGGATATTTTTAAAGTGAGCTTAAGAAATGTTATGCAGATGTTCTGTACAGACACACAACTACCAGAGAACAAAAACTTTCTAAAAAAAAACATAAAGTGAGCAAAAAAGTATACCAAAGAAGACTTTGCTTTTGCACAAAGACCCCACACACTGCATAGTTTTATGTTTCATTTAACAATTAGAATTGAGCTAGGAAACCACAGCTTACTTGCGTCCCCTGCAGATCAGATGTTTGGTTTTGCCCAGATCTTCACTTTCACCTTACTCCCTGGGATGTGAGGTGTAATTGTATGTACTGCAGCTATTTTAACGATAGAATTCCTCTTTTCTCATTTAAGTATTGTGAATCTTCCTGTTTCGCTAGTGCAGAACTGGCATATGTGGAGGCAGGCGAGCGGGCAGCAGTGGGCCCATCTTTCTGTGCTCGCTTCCACTGAGCGCGTGCAGTGTGCATTTTTGCTGAACAACAGGCGTGAGTGACTCTGGATAAAATCCAGTTGTATATTTTTTTTATGTTTTTATTAAACAGGATCCTAGAATTCCAGGAACATTCAGCACATTCAATGGTAAAACTTGAAACAGGGTCTTAAATTATCCGTAAGTGTGTGTTTAGTAGATCTCTAATTACTGCGTGTAAAACCAAACCTCAAGGCCTTAAATGACGAAGTAGGGAGTTTTCAAGGAGAGTGAAAAGTGGGGATGTTGCCCATAGCAATCAATCAAATTCAAGCTCTCATTTCACATTCTGGAGAATGAGTGTGAATCTGATTGGTTGCTATGGGAAACATCTCCACGTTTCAATTCCCCTGCAAACTCCCTGCTTAGTAAATGTAGGCCCAAAGGTTCACATCAGGTGAAAACATAAGAGAAAGTTAAAACATTTTTCTCATGTCAGAAGACAAAACTTTTCAAAAAAAAAAAAGAAAGGAGAATCTATGCATTACCAAGAAGTAAAATAAAAACCAACACTTAAAGATAACAACAGGGACATTTCTTATCCTTCAATCCACACAAGAGAGTGTTTTTATCTTTACTGCTCACATGTGAGAGAAGTGTCCATAACTCAAAAGTAGCAATGTTTACATGAGCTGTAAAGGCTGTCCCCCTAGGAGAAAGCAGCTCTGTATTTTGTTTATGTTGGAAATGCTGTTGGAAAACAAAGGTCCAAACACAATCTTGTTTCAAATTCTATTTTCCAATTTTCAATTCATTTTTTTTTTATTCCTATTAATAATCTATTCCCGGCAGATGTTAACATAATTACTCTAAAGTATCTCACTAAGCGCGTGTTGCAATGGTGCTTTTGCTGTATACCACGTTGTGATGTGTGTGTATGTTTTTGTGAAATGCCCAGAGGTCAGTTTATGGTGATGGAGCTGTACGAAGAAAATTCCTTGGGTCACAACAGGATCCCTCTGTATTTTCTGCTTAGGCATTCCGCTGCATGGAAAACTGGAATCTAGAGTTGCTTCTACACACTGATCATACTGAATTCTGTCATTGTATTATAGTACTCCCCATTATGTTAGGTTTTATTGTTCAGATAAAGTGATTGTCCAATCCAATCTTTAATACACCTGTGTAAGGACAAACATAAGCAAGCAGAGATAAAGGGAAAGGTGTCGATAAAGGGAAAGGATGCTTTTGGAAAATGGGCTGTTGTTATATGTGACAGAAAACATGTATGAATGAGAGCAAGCTAAAGCACTGTATAATATAATATGTGTTTATTCTCATACTGGACCAGATCCAGACCTCTCTGTGAGGAGGTATGTGGTTACTGGTATGGAACTGAGTTACATATGTTTAAAAAAAATTAAACATCTGGTGCATGCATGGGCAAGTCACATGGATCACTTAAACTATGTAAGTCTGGATCCAGTCCAGTATTATTAAGGTATTTCTAATTGACTAACTGATTTATGTGCTTGGACAGATGGGCTCCAATATATATTATGACTTTCGCATTAGCTTAAGGTCTGAATGTTGCAAAAGTGTATAGGTTTTTTATATACACATTTTGTGATTCAACTTGTATTTTGCCTACTTGTAGAAGTTCTTCCAATTTAACTTTACTGTATTGTTTGCAGATAAAAATGGCAACCAGAGTCGAGCTACTATGTTAGGTTTAATATAAAAGCAGAGAATACTCATTAACAATGCATGAGCTTATATTGTCTGGCTGCACAGAACACACAGACACATGCCTTTACACCATAGACAGCTCCAGAGATATCAGACAACTTTCCTAAAGAGCAGAGGAGTTTGCACTGTATTATAGTATCCTTAAAATAAACAGCACCAAATGAATACATTACCCTCTCATAGGATAAGCTTATAAATTCACTTTACACCAACTTGTTATATTATGTCAATAAGTTGTACTTGAATCCATTTTCAAGTAGATTTTGCCAAAAGCAGCATCATCACCAAGCACTGAGAAGCGTCACTGCTGGAGCGGCCACAACTTCTGAAAATGGCCCAAGTGAAACTTTACTTAAACTTTCCTATATTTGCCACAATAATGAGTTAAATTCCAACATCAATAATGATAGTGGAACTGATCCAGGCTGTGGAAATTGTGACATTTTATGCATTCTAGGTGTATGAACACTCTATCTAAGATCTGTAAGATTTTGGCAAAGGGGGGAACCAGTGTCGGACTGGGGTACCTTGGGCCCACCAGAGGAAATCATTCTTGGGGCCCGCCCTCAGTTATAAAGAAATAATGTTAGGATTCTCCTGTTCTCTGGTGGGCCAATCCGACGCTGGGGGGAACAATAAAACACACATGGGAGAAATAATACAGTAAAGGCTGGCCTTATGTCTGTTTCCGCACCACCTTGGTTGCAAGCAAGAAAGGTGGAAACCTTAAAGTAGGAAGCCCAACAAATGCCATTAGAGTAATCGGCATAATGTGTTCTCCGCATGCTCTATGCACAACTTGCAGTAGTCTGACTCCTTTCCAATGATAAAATGAAAAATAATAACACTATACTAGTAGTAATAATAATATACCAGTATTCTCTATTGAAATATTAACCATGATACCCATATATTTGCAATATATCAATTATAACAATGGACCGAATCCAGACCCGTGTGCAAGCTGTGCTCACATGCATGTCTGTCAGTATGGGCAAGAGAGGGGAGTTCACCCTCCTCTCCCTCCCCTAACTCGTATGGGCTTCTGGACCCTTAACTCTACAGAAGCCCCCCATATCCTTCACACATTGATCTGCTTCTTTAGCATGCCTACCCCTGCCTACAGTTCTGGAATCAGGCATGCTAATGAAGAATTTACTAACGACTTCATTACGAACCTGCATATGTGACGTCCAGTACTTAAGTCTGTTTTCTTTACAATAAAATGTTTTCTTATTCAAATAACTATCTGGATATACACAAAGCATTTAAATGCAGGCGCTTCATGAGAATGCTATATTATTTACTATAATATATTGAATTCCAGCACGTTTAATGTGCAGCTTGAATAGATAACTGTCTGCTCCTGCCACCCATCCTGATCCCCTTTGTACCAAATCATCAGTACAATCATAATGAACACTAGACTAGAACTCTCTTGCATTAGAATCTCCCATGGGCACCTCAGCATGACAATATATTCGACTTTGAATCTCAAATCACAACTATTTGCTCTTAACTTTATGTCAATGCAGTGTCATGTATGAATACTATTTCTATTGTGTGGCAAAATAGAGAACCCAAGAGATGTGTCAGCTATATAAGCCTAGAGAAAAATGTTAAAATAATTGACACTGCTACAAACTGATGCAAAACAAAGCTGATACGTTTCATCAAGGGAACACAGTTATGGTGTGTGTCTGTGTGTGTGTGTGTTGTAAAAGAATCTGCATGAAAAAGTTCCATATCTGAGTGTACAAGTTTCATATTTTTCATGCAGTCATAATGTGGTCATCCCATGAATGCATAAATAGTGTAACAAAAAAACCACTTGCCAACATTCTAACCTTTTAAAATGAGAAATTGTGCGTACATAATTATGGCATTTAGTGGAGATCATTAGCACTGGAATATGTTAGGAGATCTGTTGGTGGTCTCAAACAATTTCTTCCGTGGACAGATGTCCTCCCTTAACTAACCATTTACTGAGCATTAAAACTGACCTACTATGTAACATTTTCTGGCCCATTGAGTCACAGGGAAGAAAATGTAGTGACACAGATGTTAATAGGAACAGTTTTGATTCAACAAAAGCAAAAGCCTTACATTATGGACTGAGAAAATACCATATTAATATGGCAAATTAGCAAGAACAGTGAGAATCTCTTTATTTACACAGCTTTCTTTAGCGCACAGAATGTTTGTATATCATCTTCAGACGGAAAAATTGTTAGCAATCATTCTTTTTCAAAGTTCTGAATATCATGAATAATTTACACTATAATCATGTCTGGTTAAGAATGACAGCTTTCTGTCAATTACATATACATACATATAGGGTGTTTAGCTTGCCAGGGAGATATGAAGAACTCTCATTGTGGTATATCACAATATGACCATGAGGCAGGTAAAATGCATCTGAGAGACACTTTGCTAAGGGATTCAACATAAATGCATCCACTAGAGGCGTCGTTTTCAGGCAATCTGAACGGGGTATTATTAAGCTCATCTGATGTGACTATTCTTACTATTATACACATATTACCTTATTGAATCTCAGGCTTTCTATTGACGTCTATCAGTGAAGGTATCACTCACTTTTGTTACTTTTTGTTTCTTTTGGTTTGAAACATTTATCTGATCATCTAGAGAGAAGGGGTCACAATCTTTGACATTCTTGGAGCTGAAACGCTTATTGTTATTGGACTTTTTGTGAGTCTGGAACTACAGCAGACTCCGACTTGAGAGTAGGAGCAGCGCCTGTGCATTTGCTCTTAGGAATACGCAGGTGATCGGACTGTCAAGCAGATAGAACAAGTAGTGCTGGACACATCAAGCTCTTAGGAATACGCAGGTGATCGGACTGTGTCCAGCACTACTTGTTCTATCTGTTTTGTTTGGTGACTTATTATATTTGTATAATTTATCTGGGTTTGTACGTTGTTATGTCACTGGGACTTTAAGTGGGTCCTTTTCTGTTATTGAGGTGCATGTGTGTTTACAATTCCACAATGCTTTGCTGCGGTAATAGGATGCAATAACACACTTCACACGTCAAGCAGATGGGAATATGCTGACATTCAGTAAAGGACAGACAAAATTGCGCTTACACCATACCTAGCCAGGTGCAGAAGAAAGTCTGGAGTTTTTAATAGTAACAATGCGCATTTGTGAGCGCTAGCCTGAACACACCCAAAAAACAACCACAAACATTTTTTTTATTTGAAACATTTTTATAGAAAAAAATACAAAAAAAGAAAAAATATACAAAGCGATGTAGGATGCACAATAAATCACAACACAGTATGACAAATATACAGATGTGGAAGAATTGTAACAATAATACAATAGAAAAAAATGCCAGAGTAGGTATGCAGTCTAATGATGATAATAATAATAAATAATAATAATAATAATAAAACACATAATGAAAACAAGGAACAAAACAAACATTACCCCCCCCGCCACTACCGAGCCCTGACACCCAAAATATACATACAGTTTACAGAAAAACCTCATCACACAGAAGAATACATTACTAGGAATGAGGACCCACAAGTATAGTACTAATTACAGGTGAGTTAAACCATCGAGTCCAAATACGATCTAATCTATGTTTACTGTCCTTACGCTCAGCCACAAAGCGTTCATGGGCCAAGAACCCAGTGACCACAAACATTTAACAACATTTTCAACGGCCATAAACTCTAAATCTATCCTACAGCATGTTTGGTGAGTACACACTGAACTGAACTCAGAGACAGGTTTTCCTGTGTATACAGTCAGATACAGTATTGTGTGAATACACACAGGCTCGGGCCTGGACAAACAGGTAAATAACTTAATGTAAAAAAAAAATGAATGTAAAAAAAAAAACCTTAAATAAACAGCGCCGATCTCCACGGTAATGTCCCACAGTCAAATAAAGNTAAGGTTTCAAGCACCGTCCTCAATGGATGTATCCCTCCAGGTGGTCTTACAAATGTCTCAGTCCGTTGTCTCACCGAGGTTATAATGAAATAAACAGAGAAGAGAAAACCTTGTGCAATGCTTCCCAAACATTCAGCGCAATCTACGGTGATATGCACTCACATCAAGCAATCTTGTAATTTAGCATATACAACCTCCTTCACAACGGTCACTTCATCTTCCGACCGGCCTCCTCGCTCGAAATCCACTGCCTGTGGCTGGATCCTAGAAGTCCTCCCCTTCTCTTCTATACGTATCGCTAGCAACCTCCCGAAGTCTCAAATACATATATAANAGGGAAGGGACAGACACATGTGTAGCTCCGGGATTAAAGGTAAACAATAAAGGATCAGCCTACTCACATTCCCCTTCCCTTGGGGTACAGCGTGTATTAATCCTCCAATCGATGGTTCCGGAGCCTCCGTANGGTCCTCCNCTGATCACGTTGTAAGTATCAGGTACGGGAAATCTGTTTGAAACCGAAGGGTTCTACTCCTCCCCTCCGCGCTGGAAACTCCCGGTTCCCTCTNCTTGTACTCGTACTTGTACAAATGCAAATGGGTTCTAATCCTCTCAAATAACGTTGGTGCAAATGGATAAAAATAAATTTAATAAAAATACAATATAAAATACAAAACACAAGAGTGCGGTATGCCACCTAATACTGACTGACTTGACCCNGACAGGGGGGGCCCTCCCCGTGAAAGATGAATAAACAGACACCGGAATCCTCAGTTCAGTAAAGTTAAGGCTCCCTGCAACTCTGCTAAAAAAAAACACCGACGCGTTTCTGCCCTCTGCGGGCCTTTCTCAAGGTGTGTTCGAATGAATCCCTTTTTTTTACATTCATTTATTTGTGTATACTCAGTGGGGGTGTGCCACTTACCTTAATGAGCGCGGTCCCCTGAGCGCCAATTGTTTGTGATTATTGTTCAGGTAAATAACTTACACATAATACACAGAAATAAAAGTTTTAGCATTTCTCATGCTATTGTCTCTTGTGCTGCAATAGTCTGCAGCCACCATCCACCATGGTCTTGTGGCACGGCCACACTCCACAATCCCTGGCGCTGACCACTAGTCACGATTCCCTGGCACTAGTCAGACATCAGGGACCGGCACTATCAGTAAGTGGGACTTTTACAGCTGCTCCTATGCGGATGAGTTCCTGCTGGCTCTGGGTGAGCTAAAATACCTGGATCCCACCTGCATCTGGGCTGTCACTCCAGCACAACACTGCAGGTGTAACCAGTGTAGTTTTTGAGTTGGGGCTTATGAGCAGAAAAAGGAACTTAATCTGGACCTGGTTTTTATTTGCAGGTATAATGATTTTAAATGGTATTTGGGAATTAAGTGATAGGGTTTTCTGAAATACAAAAATGCATTGTATGGTTCATAACAAGATAGTCATTTAACCAAATAATTGCCAATATGTTCACCATTTTGAAGATAGTAATATATATGTAGCATTAAAGTCTTTCAGTTCTGCTTAATTCTGGAAAACTGCCACCTTTAGAGGATCGACTAGATAACTCCAGCGTTCATTAAGTGGATTGGGAAAAACCACTGTATTGTTTATTGCTGGTTTTATACTGTATTTAACAATGGATGTTCGGGAAGCTATTATCTGGTTTCTGGTATCTACATGACAGTGTTTTCTTCTGTAAAAGACTACAGAATACAATGACACAGCATAAATAATTGTTAATAATAAGGAAAAAAAGCCTTTAATACTTCAAAAGTACTTTAGTTTTTCAGAAATATATGTCCTATATGTAAAATATAGCTATTGACTTGTCGTTTTGTAGAATTTTTAAAGCAAGGTGCCATTGAAATAGCAGTGCTACTAATAATAGTAGTGACATTGATGGCAATACTCATTGCAATGTTTTTCAAGACGTTTTAATGAGTCAAGGTTGTGTTTAACTTTCACTGTGCCCAATATACACATCTATGGGGTATATTTACTAAGCAGGGAGATTGCAGTGAAATTCGAATTTGGGGAAGTTGCCCATGGCAACCAATCAGATTTGAGCTCTCAGTTTCATTTTACACTCTGGAGAATGTGAACTCAANAATCAGATTTGAGCTCTCAGTTTCATTTTACACTCTGGAGAATGTGAACTCAAATCTGATTGGTTGCCATGGGCAACTTCCCCAAATTCGAATTTCACTGCAATCTCCCTGCTTAGTAAATACACCCCTATGTGTATCTATGTATTTCTTTAGAAAGTTTCAAACATTCTTAAACCTAGAATAACTATTTTCAAATACTGTACAAACCAACAAAAGTCATCTTGAAGTGTTGTTCAAAAAAAATTCCTTATTTCCACACACATATAGGCTGTTATTATGAGATTTTCTGATCTGCAATCTACTTTTTGGCACAAACTATTCATGGCACTAATACAAGCTATAGATGGCACATTGTGAAATACATCTTAATCAGACTGCTAATATATGCCACTTGGAAGGAAGACTCAAGCTGCAGTTAGGAGTTACTAAGAAGAACACGTATTGATCTTGTTGCAGATATTAGTTGATAATTAATTTGGACAGAGTAAATATATATTTAATGCTCATTGTCACTGGATGGAAATATACTAGGGATCTGACAAGTGATGTTTAAACTCTCGTTAGGACAGTCATATAAAATTCATTCTTTGTTCTGAGGAAAAGGTGTGGACACATGGGATTGCTGATTGTCATTTAAATACATAGTTATCTTGTTTAGCTAACATCAGTACATGAACACTGAATACGTGTTGTTTGTTTGTACGGTTTCTGGTGCTTTGACAGCTCAAATAGTTACTGTTCATTAGAGGAAATACATTAGATTACATGAATAGATAGCTGATCTGGCACTCACCCTATCCAGCTGGCCGCCTAATGGAGCCCGACATTGTTTCGGTCTACTTGCTCTTCCATGCTCCTGCTGTCAACCCCTTGTCAGTAGAGAACACTATGCATGTCCAAGGAGAGACAGGGTGAGCAGGAAGGAGGTCAGTAAAGTAATGACCTGCTGCAATCACCTTGCCCAGTCATTTTTCATCTACCGGTCTTTTTCTACATCTGGCAAACCTTAGACAGACCGAAAACTTACAGGAAAAGAGTGAAACAAGTTATTTCCATGAAAACAAACAAACAACATTGATTTAACTCAATAAAGATGACCTTAAACTAAACGACAATGTGCTATGTTGTAAATGGCATGGACAGATTTGTTGCATCACAAACAAATGTTCCAGATGTGCACTGTTGTGATAATGGCTTTTATGGTGGTGGTGATATTGCCTTGATCCTTTTCCAGTGCTTGGTCACCAAACTATATCCACAGCTATAAGAGCATTATGTTAGGAGCTAGAGACATTGTACACTGTGCGCACATTTTATGAACCTATTTGGTGGGTTATTTTCAGCATCTATTCTCTTTACTCTTGAATGGAGCTATTTTCCAGGTGTATGGAGCAAGTGACTCACTTTGCATGCATTGAGTTATGAGAGTTGACCCCTATGAAATATTTTCTTACACTTTATGCATTGTTCAATCAGTAGATGGATGGAATCTGTCATGATTCAATCATATATACTAAGCCATTTTACATCCAGGTTACATCATGATTAGGCCACAAGTAGGGCTAACAAAGGGGAGTGCTATAATTCAGATTGATTCAATCATATATACCCAGCCATTGTTTAATCATGCGCATTAAACTGTGACAGTGGTTACATCATGATTAGGCCACAAGTAGGGCTACTAAATGGGAGTGCTATAATTCAAAGGGTCTACATTTTTAATAGTTGGCCCTGTACTTTCTCCTAGGGTTCCTAGAATCAAGGTTGTGGATAATTTCTACTAAATAGGGCTGACTAGCAAGATTGTATTGTAACCTTCTGACTGTGTATGCTTTCTAATGAAATAAATCTTCATCTGTAATAGGTTTTTAGCACTTCTGCCTCACAGGTTCTTTGACAAAGGCCTTATCTGCGAGAAGGCTGCCTGTTCTTCTCATGTCTGTATGCATGGGTTTGACTACAGGGGGTGCAATGAGTGGAGAAGTACCATGGACCATAGAAGAGGGGAGTCCATGGCAGCCTAATCCTGCCCATCGCTCCACCAATCCAGACTCAGGCCTTGTACCAAATAGGAGCTTGTCCTGTTACGCCCCTGTCTGTATGGGTTTCTCTGGGGGCCCTGATTTCCTACTACACTACAAAAACATAATAACAGGTTCAATGACAGCTGACAAAACTACCTTAGTCTGTGTCTTTCTGAGCGTCAGGGAAATGACACCGTAGGCTCCAAGCCGAGGATACAAAAATCCTTTTTCCTGGTCAAAGGAGTACGTAATCTTACTCTAATACTGTATGGTATTAATGACAGTTTATAGGCAAATTTCTCATCTCTAATCTATACAGATAAATCCCAAAAAATGAACAAGGGAATTAAAAGATAGCGGCACATCGAAAAACGAATGCGCGTATGTGCAGTGAGATGAAGCGTAAAAATATCACCCTGATTTTAAACTGGAAACATAATGTATTCTGTTACTGTATTTCATCCCCAGTGTATAATGTTAACACATGTTAATGCTAGAATAGTGTGAGACTTTTAAGATGCTTTGTCATGTACAGTATTTCCATTTTATGGGTGGATGCACTTACTCTGCTGTAGGGCTTTTTAGAAGTGCTAAATATCTCAAATCCTCAGTATTTTATGCATGGGATTATATAAAACATATTTATTAGCTGCAATTTTCTTAATGTCTTATTCTTCTTTTATTTGCAAAAAGACAATTACACGTTTGTTCTATATTTCATCACAACCTCTTTTTTTAATAGGTAAAAACGTTATTAATGTATCAATATAGTGAAATAATCATATAGAAAAAACATAGCTTTTTTAAACGCAAGCATCTACATAGCTTCCGTTTACATCAAGGTTCAGCCATCAGTGAATAAACAATAACGGTCATATGACTGCAGAATCAATTTCATAATAACAAGTCAAAAGATTGTATTGGCAAGAGAATACGGGTTTGACTGTCAAGTATTGGGAGTAATAGGATTTTCCTGCTGAATCTGGAAGGGGTGTATAACCTTTTAGTTTAAGCTCACTGTTCACAATCTTTTTTGGATTAGAAGAGCCGCAGGGGCTATAAAACCAGTTCTTCAGGAATGAGATTAGAAGAACTGGGTAATGTGAATGATAGTGTTTTAAGAGCTGCATTTTCTTTACTGGGTTTGTCTTTTTCCTCTATTTCCAACTGTTATTTTTTGTCTGTTGTTATTTGCTTTATACAGTATATCATAGTTCAGTGGGAATTTATCTATGCATGCTTCTACTTTACAGCTTGAACGCATTCCCTTGGGATAAAAAATATAATTCTTGAAATAAATTCTGAAAATGATCACTGCAAGATATTGTTCATAAAATACACCCCAGACATGTCTGCTCCTTGTGTAGAAATTCCTTTTCATTTTTTTAGAAGATTTGGGGAAGAGTATTGTCTTATAAAATATTTCTTACAACATATTATTTCTCATGGTTCCTTACTGAATTCTAAAGGACCAATGTATGTGTTTTTATTGGATTAGTCAGACACAATTCAGTTCCGAGACTGCTATTGACATTCTACAATCTAGTCTATGTAACCAAGTGGTTGGACGGAGTGCGCCATTGAGCAATATTGCCTCAATATGACATTGTCTTTGATGATGGCCTGCAAAGTGCGTTGTCAGTACAGATTCATACAGTAGGTACCATAAGCAGACACTGGTGTCATCTAAATGGAGCCAGTACTGCAAAACCTCAGGATAAGGAGGAGAGAGGTGAAGGCACAGGTAATGGTAGGAAGTTGGAGAAACTCAGTGGAGGATATGAGATAGAGTTGATGTAAATTACACATGGTATGCCTGAATGATCCTTTATCTATTAGTAGATATGGTTCATTATTTGTGTACACATTGACTCAGGAGGCCCTACACATTAAGGAATTGGGCACTCCCACCACTCCAATTCTCCACTACGGTGGCCAATCAGGATACACACAATTTCTGTATTTTTTATAAGGTCTATGCCCAGTGGGTGAGCCTTATATTTCAAAGGAGATTGTCTTTCAATTTCCCCACCTTTTAGAATACAGAATTTATTTCATGTTACATTGAACAATTAACAATTGCCATTGGGAAGACTCTGTGGACTATTAGTCCTGCAAAGAGTACATGAAGTACAAAAAGAGATTTATAACTATTAAACAACGTTATGCACCATATATTTAAACTGTTACATTATATTTTTGTGTGTTTTGTGGAAATCTCACTAAAATAGAATGTTCCAGCTGCTGTATTTAATTGTTAAACAGGTTGTGCATGAGTATTTTCAAGATATATACAGGTTGTATTCCTTTTCATATATAACCTGAGTAAAATGTTCAGATAAATGCGAAAGATGCCAGGACAAACAAGCCTGATGCTCCATACTAATATAATATATAATTTGTGTCTGTGTGTAAAACCCATCTGCCCAATGTCAAGGTACCTTTTTTAGGCAAGTTTGTAACTTTTTCTACATTATGTGTACTTAGAATATCTGTGGTAAGACAATTCCTCCATTTTAATGTATGCAGCAGCCATGTTGGGGTGAGGCCTGGCTCCTAAAGCACAAGTGATTAGTAACATGTTAATTGAGGCTGCACATCTTTTCATATATGAAATGTATGCATGTGTATATATAAATGGGGGGAAGGATACAGTCATTTAAGTGCTCAGCATGAACTAGGAAAAGCGATGGGTTAAATTAAGCCAAAGGTGTGTACGGAATATGGAGCTGAGTAATTGGTCAGTTTTGGTGATGATTAGTGGAGTGATGTTGGATTAGCCAATAGAATGTAAGTAGGAGTGCCTTGGGAAAAGGTTATATATGTTGGAGGCTGGGGTATTTCTTTCTCCCTTTTTCATCAGCTTTTAATCCCCCCTCCCCCCGCCCAATCCTAAAATAAATTAGTATCTTGTGATTGTTACTTGGTAATAGCTAGTTTAGTAATGGGGCAGTGAAAACAGTGCACTTGAGGTTGACCCTTTTTGTTATACACTTTATGCTGGATTAGTCATAGCTAATGGTGGCATTGGTTGCGCCTCAACAAGTGATCTCAGGACCAGTAGGATGTGGGGCGATCATCTGTTTGTAGCGATCAGTTTGTAGTTTCCTAGACAATAAAGAAATAAAGAATTACTAAAAATTTACTAAGCAGGTAGATTGCAGTAAGATTGAAAAGTGGTGATGTTGCCCATAGCAACCAANCAGATTCAAGCTCACATTCTCCAGTTTGTAAAACGAAACAGAAAGCTTTTCAATCTCCCTGCTTAGTAAATTAAGGCTCAGGGGCTGATTCAATGCTGTATTGCGTTGTATTTCCCCCTTATGCAGTTTGCGTTTTTTTAGCTCGCGGCTCATACCGTAATAGACGCGAAAAAGCCCCTTAGAGTCTAATCAGTAAATGACTACCTGTATTTTTTGTTGGTTACCTATTCTGTGAGATTGAGGTGTTCTGCTTTCTTTTTTTTTTTCTAAATTAATGAATAACTTGATAAAATTATTAATTGAAAAATTACATTTCATTGACTCCATAAACATTTGTCTAAATTGAAGTATAATTGTAAGTTTAAAGTATATATTAGTCGTCTTATATTTAAATAAATTGAACACATCACTTCAGTGTCTCTAAGATTGGCAACGTAAAGACATAATCATGAGTTTTCTCTAACCTGTCTAATTCTTAATAATTATGCATATATGTGACAGCACCATCGTCATTTTCGCATCGCAGCACAATAACCATCTTAACCCTTTGTGTATTTAGAAGATTATGGGGCTGATTCAGAGTTTGGGAGTAAGCGTAAAACAGGTGTAAGTGTAGACCTGGACAAAACCAAACATTCAGTTTCAGGGGAGGCAAGTTTAAACTGTGAAAACAGGATTAGATTTGAGAGGTGAAGTTCCCTAACTCAACTTTAATCTACAGATATAACTCTATGATATGCAGTTTGTGAAATCTTTGTGCAAAAGCAAACAGTTTTCTCTGCATGAAACAGAACTAAAATTAATCTGCACCCCTCACAAAGCAACATGGATTTGCTAAGCTCTGCACTTGCACCTAAAAATAAGGTATAAGTGCAACTCTGAATCAGCCCCTATAGCACTAACTAGCTTGTTCTCATACAGTTCTACCTAACCCTTTCTAATTCCTCATTTGTTTGTGTCATAATATATTTGTGTTTGTGTTAATAATATATAGCCTGCTTATGTTATAACGAAGTACAAAAATAAGTCATACATAAATCATTGTATGAATGGATAAAAAATACTTAAGACTGACACCATAGGTCCAGATCCTGCATCCAGCGCACCTCGTACAGATGTGCAGTTGTGTGGGTAAAAAGGGAGTAAACCCCCCTGTCACTTCCCGTCAGGCAGCGGATCCATCTCTACACCACTGGCGGTTGCATGGAAAGAATCCCACAGATAGTAAAATAATCAGAGACAGAGGCCTACATCAGACCCTCCAACATGACCCATTCCACCAGGTACATAATACTCCGCTCCTGGGCTTTCAGCTGTCACTCACCTGGTTATAACGAACTAACTGATGTCTGAGTAATGTAACAAT